>JAOTOL010000533.1:25000-81268 GCA_034440575.1 Imbricaverruca yamaguchii | reverse complement strand
ACATCGGCCTACCCCACCAGCTGGTGGTGTCTGGTGAGTGTGGCGACCGTCAGCCGTGGTATACTGGGGAACATCGGCCAGCCGCACCAGCTGGTGGTGTCTGGTGAGTGTGGCGACTGTCAGCCGTGGTATACTGGGGAACATCGGCCAGCCGCACCAGCTGGTGGTGTCTGGTGAGTGTGGCGACCGTCAGCCGTGGTATACTGGGGAACATCGGCCCTCAGCACCAGCTGATGGTGTCTGGTGAGTGTGGCGACTGTCAGCCGTGGTATACTAGGGAACATCGGCCTGCCGCACCAGCTGGTGGTGTCTGGTGAGTGTGGCGACTGTCAGCCGTGGTATACTGGGGAACATCGGCCAGCCGCACCAGCTGGTGGTGTCTGGTGAGTGTGGCGACCGTCAGCCGTGGTATACAGGGGAACATCGGCCTGCCGCACCAGCTGGTGGTGTCTGGTGAGTGTGGCGACCGTCAGCCGTGGTATACTGGGGAACATCGACCCTCAGCACCAGCTGGTGGTGTCTGGTGAGTGTGGCGACCGTCAGCCGTGGTATACAGGGGAACATCGACCCTCAGCACCAGCTGGTGGTGTCTGGTGAGTGTGGCGACCGTCAGCCGTGGTATACTGGGGAACATCGGCCTGCCGCACCAGCTGGTGGTGTCTGGTGAGTGTGGCGACCGTCAGCCGTGGTATACTGGGGAACATCGGCCAGCCGCACCAGCTGGTGGTGTCTGGTGAGTGTGGCGACCGTCAGCCGTGGTATACTGGGGAACATCGGCCTGCCGCACCAGCTGGTGGTGTCTGGTGAGTGTGGCGACCGTCAGCCGTGGTATACTGGGGAGCATCGGCCTGCCGCACCAGCTGGTGGTGTCTGGTGAGTGTGGCGACCGTCAGCCGTGGTATACTGGGGAACATCGGCCAGCCGCACCAGCTGGTGGTGTCTGGTGAGTGTGGCGACCGTCAGCCGTGGTATACTGGGGAACATCGGCCAGCCGCACCAGCTGGTGGTGTCTGGTGAGTGTGGCGACCGTCAGCCGTGGTATACTGGGGAACATCGGCCCTCAGCACCAGCTGGTGGTGTCTGGTGAGTGTGGCGACCGTCAGCGGTGGTATACTGGGGAACATCGGCCCTCAGCACCAGCTGGTGGTGTCTGGTGAGTGTGGCGACCGTCAGCCATGGTATACAGGGGAACATCGGCCAGCCGCACCAGCTGGTGGTGTCTGGTGAGTGTGGCGACCGTCAGCCGTGGTATACTGGGGAACATCGGCCCTCAGCACCAGCTGGTGGTGTCTGGTGAGTGTGGCGACCGTCAGCCGTAGTATACAGGGGAACATCGACCCTCAGCACCAGCTGGTGGTGTCTGGTGAGTGTGGCGACTGTCAGCAGTTGTGTAGCTATGCTGGTGCGACAGACAGATGGTGTCCAGGTGGTGTCCATATTCTGTTGCGTTGCGCTGATTGGATTATTGTATTCATTATTAGAGTGTTTTCTTCATTGTTGTGTAGGACCAGCGGCCCCAGCATTGGAGTGGCTTAACATACGCGCCGAAGGGCAGGGTGGAATCCGTCTACCTATCCTGTTTTTCGAAGATATATCGTAAACGGGCAGGGCTATTGCAATGAAATCTCGTGATTGCTGCAAATTGATCAGCGCATCGCGTGCAAAAATAGTGTTACAAATCCGTTGGTAAATATAGGGACCGCGTGGGCGGAAAATCGACTGACCGGCCGTCGACCGGCCGCCATAAGGGATACGGTAGCGCGGCGCGCCGGCTGATCGGATAACCTCATTTGACCTTGAAAACATGGACATAGGGTCGTTAAATGTATAGTGCAGAGGTATGACCATGATCTCCCCTCCAGATATTGTGTTTCTAGCTTTCGCAGTTCCCGAGAGGGCGGTGTTCGTCCCCCGTCTTCAGTTCGCGTGATGTGCGAGGCCCTCCTGCACGTGTTTAGTGGGTAAACTTGATCAATTCTTTAAATATAAGTATAATAGTAAAATAACCTTCATTGAACAATGCAAAATAAACTGGTGACTTCATGGAATAACGGCGATCATGAAATCCATTGTGTTAAAATGTGCCTCTCGCATACCGAATGATGTTCTGCCATGGAATCTTATTGCTTCCGCGCTAGTTTCAAAAAGTTATAAATAGTTAAAATAATTCGTACAGTAACACTATTTGCATCAGTTTTTGCAATTATATGTACGAGAAGCTGCATTGGCATTGAACCTTACTCTCAGTGTGTAAGATTATTATTCAGCGCTTTCCTCAGTGTCTAGGATCAGTACTGTAGTGCTCCCCTCAGGTCGGTATTGCAGCGCTGTTCTCAGTGCGTAGGATCAGTATTGTGAAGCTGACCGCAGTGTTTCAGATCAGTGGTATGGCGCGATCCTCAGTGTATATGGTAAGTGCTGGAGCGTTGTCCTCAGTTTGCAAGACGAGCGGCCAATTCGCTGCTGGTATCCTGTTGCTGGAGCGCATGCTGGAGACTCAAAAGACGAAGGCGCCTCCTGAAAAGCGGCCTCGTGACGGCAGCAGCCTCGGTGACCGGCTCTGGACTGGACTGGCCGAGTGAGTGACGCTGTGACTCGCTGGACACGTCTGCCGTAAGCAGGGATCACTGGGGGTCGTTTGGCGTGAACATGGTTCACTGGGGGTCGTCTGCGGTGGACGGGCTGCCGGGGGTCCCGTCTGCCATGGACGAGACTGGCCACGGGTCATCTGCCACGGACGGGACTGGCCGGGAGTCGTCTGCTATGTACGGGACTGACCGGGATCTGCTATGGATGGGACTGATCGGGAATCGTTTGCTATGGACGGGCTTGACACCGGGAGCCGGCTGCTCTGAACATGGCTCACCGTGGGTCGTCTGAGGTGGGCGGGACTGCTCGAGAGTTGTCTGCCATGGGAGGAGCTGATATGGATCGTTCGACACGACCGGCAAGTGTGAGGTGGCCGATCACTCTTTCTCACAGTGGCGCCCATAGATACAGGCCTCTGTACATTATAATTCGTGACCTCGGTGCAGGTCAGCTAAGAATACGCATTGTGATCCATTTTCAGTAGATCTGCATCTCTAGCGACTTTCGACGCTGTACCCAAGAATAGGCCTTGACTGGAAATACGTACATATGCATATTTAGTGCGAAAGGGCGATGTTCTCCTCTAGCTTGGAGCACGGGCTTCGGAACACTTTATCAACATGCTATGGCATCTGTGTGAAGCATTCGCGGATGGGTCAAACACGTGTGCCGTGGTTGGGAGCGCCTTTGTAGGGGACACGGCTATCCGCTCGTTCACTCTACGGATACTTCCACTCGTCACACCCACCTGGACTGATGAAAATTTAGTTAGTAGTTAGATAAGTCACAGGTCATTGAATCGGAGAACCCATCCTCTACTTTCAGATGTGAACTTGTGTTCTGTCTAATTTGAACGTTGACATCGGGGTGACCGTGCATTGAAAATGGTAGCGTCATAGTTGGCTTTATTTCATTAGTGGAACATTTTATTTTGGCGCTAAACTGCCATGTACTTGACGTACAGTACTTGACGTAAGTACTTGACGTACTTGACAGCCCAAATTATCAGTCAACAGATCCCGAAGAGCTATGATTCGTAAATCGAATTGGAGCCGTACGTAGGAAATATGAATCGCCTACTCCTTGTGATTACCGTGTGATTCTGCGAATGTTTTCAATGTGGTATCGAATTCCTCCAAGGACCAACGGAGTCGATGCTCACCTGAACCCAAATAACCAACTGTGTACAAAGAACGAAGCTTGCACAATGCTGACAATAAATGCGCTTCAACTGTTGTTTTTGATTGGCTGCGTGGCCTTGTTTACATGTCTTCTACGCATCTTTCAAGAATATCTGGTGGATGAGTATGTAACGCCCCGGGTGTTACCTATTGTCAAGCAGTTTTCATGAACATATAAACACTGGGTCCAACGGCACAGTAAAATGTGCCGTCAAAAATCCAACCCTGTATGTCGCAGCCCCATTGCGGTCCGTGGCGCCGCATGCCGACGCGTGCCGGAGTGTGACGCCATGTAGCGCCATGTGACACCGTGTAGCACCGTGTAGCGCCGTGTGACTCCGTGTAGCGCCATGTGACACCGTGTAGCACCGTGTAGCGCCGTGTGACTCCGTGTAGCGCCATGTGACACCGTGTAGCACCGTGTAGCGCCGTGTGACTCCGTGTAGCGCCATGTGACACCGTGTAGCACCGTGTAGCGCCGTGTGACTCCGTGTAGCGCCATGTGACACCGTGTAGCACCGTGTAGCGCCGTGTGACTCCGTGTAGCACCGTGTAGCGCCGTGTGACTCCGTGTAGCGCCGTGTGACTCCGTGTAGCGCCATGTGACAGTGTAGCGCCGTGTGACGCCGTATGACGCAGTGTGACGCAGTGTGACGCCGTGTAACGTGGGCAGACTGTACCGGGAGTACGGCGACTGGGACTGTGCGCGGGCGGCCTTCTCGCGCCGTGCGGTGCCAGCTCCCGACTGGGCTGCGGCGCTGGACGCCGAGGCCAGCGGACGGCTGCTGGACGCCGCGCGACATTACGAGCGAACGCTGGAGGGCGGTGTCGACGACATCCGCGAGACCTCCTACTACCAGGTGTGCGACCGGGTGGCCACGTCTGACGGTGTGCAGCAGTGTTTTGAAATTCTCATTTTTCCGATGTTTAAGCAAATCGACAACATGGCAGTTATATTATTGCTCTCATGTGTTAAAAATAATAGATGTGTAATATCTTCGGCAAGAAATGTCAGAAATGAGATTGAATAAAATTGCAATTTGGTTTTGCAACGTCGCCACTGTTCGTGATGTTCCACAAGCTTAGACACAAGCTATTTGAGTCGTCGCAGCTGAATCGGCGATTTATCGCAGACCTCGACAATTGTCATGTAGGTCGTCGCCGCTGTGCTATTGGTGCGCTACACACCTGTACATATGCCGTGTAGTTCAGCGCCGCTGTGTCAGCGATGGTCCTCACACCTGAACGCATACCGTGTGAGTCGGTGCCACTGTGTCGCTGTGTTAGTGGTGTTCCCCTGGGCTGCAGTGTCTGTCTGAGCTCTCCGAGTGGAGTCGCCTGAGTGCCAGTATTGACCAGAAACTCACTCTCGACGGGCACGACCAGCCGAACCTGAACCTCATCTGGAGTCCTGAAAACGAAAGGTGAGTGTGACCTGGCGAACAGGAGATTAGAGGTGATTATTATGGTGTTTGTGTGGCGGCTATGTCGGCAATGTGTGCGTGTGCGTGTGCGTGTGCGTGTGCGTGTGCGTGTGCGTGTGCGTGTGCGTGTGCGTGTGCGTGTGTGTGTGTGTGTGTGTGTGTGTGTGTGTGTGTGTGTGTGTGTGTGTGTGTGTGTGTGCGTGCGTGCGTGCGTGCGTGCGTGCGTGCGTGTGTGTGTGTGTGTGTGTGTGTGTGTGTGTGGGTGGGTGGGTGTGTGCACGTGCGTGCGCGCGTGCGCGCGTGCGCGCGTGCTTTGCCTGTGTGTCTGTGTGTCTGTGGGAGCTATGTCGACAGTGTGTGACGTGGTGTGCTTGTGTGGCAGCTACGTCGACCACGTCCTGCCCTGGCTGATGCGCAGCAAGACACAGCTGAGCATGGAAGGCGAGGAGGCGGCTGCTGAGCAGCTGCGCACCTTCGTCAACGGCTGCCAGCCGGAGTCGCGCCAGCGTGTGCTCGAGGTACGGCCCACAGTCGGCCCGACCAGTGCCGCACTGCGCTACACGTGGCCTGTACACACGTGTGCTGTGCCGACGTGACGAATATGTGACGAATGCGTGACGGACGTGGCAGTGTGTTGTCGATATGCGACGGGTGCAGAACGTCAGTGATGTGTGACGGATGGGTGACGGCCGTCCTGTGCGACGCGTGCGTCACGGGTGTGATGTGTGGCCGCTGTGTTATATGACGGATGTGTGACGGCTGTGTTGTATGACGGCTGCGTGGCCGCTGTGTTATATGACTGATGTGTGGCGGCTGTGTTGTATGATGAATATGTGGCGGCTCTGCTGTATGACGGATGGATGACGACCATGCTGAGACGTGACACGTACGTAACGTGACGTATGTGACAGCCGCTCTGTGTGACTAATGCTATTTGACTGGAACTGTGACGATTGTGTGTTAGGGTGACCTTTTTTGGAATTGCTGTCTGGATGTTCGATGTGTTTTTCCTTTGCTGAATTTAGCTTTGTCATTTTGATCCAATAATTCGATTTTTGGCCTGCCGACCGGCCTTATGCTCATCAAAGTTTGCGAAATTTTCAACTTCCCTTTCATTATTCACCTCTCTCCTTCCCCGTCGCTCACACTGACAATAGACACTGAACGAAAAATAGACAATTAATGTATATTGTTTTCAACCCTGGTGATGGACACCAACATATCAGCAACACCGATGCAACGACATATCGGATAGTTGCTTAGGAAGGAACACCGCCCTCGCTGGAAGTGGCATTGCAAAAAGTGAAGATTTACCGAACCTGGACGACTTTAATGGCTTGCAAACAATTTGGATTGTTGGGACTGAAATGACGTTCTCAGGATGACAAAAAAAAAGTACCTTGAATGGTGCCAGGATTTCGAGCATGTGAAATAAGACTACAAAAAAGTGGTCGTCCTGTCGTGCATGCGAAGATGTATGGCGGACGACCGTGCCGTGTGACCGATGTGTGACGGGTGTGATGTGTAGCCGATATGTGACGAGCGTGCTGTGTGCCCGATGTGTAGCCAGTGTGTCCTGTGACCGATGTCTGACGTGCGTGCTGTGTGACCGATGTGTGACCAGTGTGTTATGTGACCGATGTATGACGAGATGCTGCGTGACCGATGTGTGACCAGTGTATTATGTGATCGATGTGTGACGAGTATGCTGTGTGACCGATGTGTGACCAGTGTATTATGTGACCGATGTATGACGAGATGCTGCGTGACCGATGTGTGACCAGTGTATTATGTGATCGATGTGTGACGAGTATGCTGTGTGACCGATGTGCGACAAGTATGCTGTGTGATCGATGTGCGACTAGTATGCTGTGTGACCGATGTGTGACTAGTATGCTGTGTGACCGATGTGTGACTAGTATGCTGTGTGACCGATGTATGACGAGATGCTGCGTGACCGATGTGTGACCAGTGTGTTATGTGACCGATGTATGACGAGATGCTGCGTGACCGATGTGTGACGAGTATGCTGTGTGACCGATGTGTAGCCAGTGTGTCCTGTGACCGATGTCTGACGTGCGTGCTGTGTGACCGATGTGTGACGAGTATGCTGCGTGACCGATGTATGACTAGTGTGTTCTGTGACAGAGGTGCGACGAGTATGCTGTGTGACCGATGTGTGACCAGTGTGTTATGTGATCGATGTGCGACGAGCATGCTGTGTGACCGATGTGTGACTAGTATGCTGTGTGACCGATGTATGACGAGATGCTGTGTGACCGATGTGTGACCAGTGTATTATGTGATCGATGTGCGACGAGCATGCTGTGTGACCGATGTGTGACTAGTATGCTGTGTGACCGATGTATGACGAGATGCTGTGTGACCGATGTGTGACGAGTGTGCTGTATGACAGGGTCGATTCCCGGAGGAACTGGCGCTGCTGTACGTGTCAGCCGACAATCTGGCGCGCGCTCGTTTCTACTGTAACTCAGCCAAGGCGGCATTTCTGCGCGACTGGAACGCCAGCAGCACCTCTGGTGGACAGTCCCGCAGCCTGCTGCTGCAGCAACTGCGCAGGATCACAGAGATGCAGGTGCGTAAAAGGATTGTCGGAACTATGTCACGCACCATAGAGGTACTGTGGCTCTGGACCACGAGCCACAGTATCGGCCCCCGTCGGCGGTACCTGACTGTGGCAGCCCCCGTCGGCGGTACCTGACTGTGGCGGGCCCCGTCGGCAGTACCTGACTGTGGCAGCCCCCCGTCGGCAGTACCTGACCGTATCGTCCCCCGTCGGCAGTACCTGACTGTAGCGGGCCCCGTCGGCAGTACCTGACTGTATTGGGCCCCGTCGACAGTACCTGATTGCAGTGGCCCCGCCGGCAGTACCTGACTGTATCGGGCCCCGTCGGCAGGAGTTCCTAACGGCAGCAGCTGGCGATGGGCCAGCTGCGGCAGATGTGATACGCCTCTGGCAGAGCCGGCTCCCCGCCGCCCACGATAGACTCGCCTTCTGGGACAGCCTCATCACCAGACGGTGAGGATACGGAATATGTTGTCCTATGCCGAATTATGCTCCGCTACTATGCCCGTGGCCATGTGTATGTGTATTAAATTCGAACAATTTGTGTTAGATGGGCAATGCTGTTCTACCTTCTTAGCTGAGAACCATAGACACAGAGTGAAGAAATGGAATGCGAAAGTCAAGTGTGCGAAGGTGTGTGAGGCTTGTGCTAGGCAGTCATAGTTGTGTAGAAATGTCATGAAGGTCGTGAACTGCACCCGCGTCAATGACCTGGCACCACCTGAAGGACGATATGCGGTGTCCTGTGGCAGCTTTACTTGTGTTCAGTTTTGTGCATGGCGCTTTGCCCAGTTGGTGAGCGTGTCCACATCTGTAATTATGTTGTACCTTTCTTATACACTGTCACGTGACGCACTGTTGTTGACTTCCTGGCGCTCGCCACTCATGCTTGATATTCGGCTTGTTACAAGTGGCGCAGTATGGCTTCGAGAATATGATTTCTCCTCGTTTCAAAGGCCAAATGCAGAAGAGCATTTCAGTAGTTCCAAGCTTTTCCAGTAGGACGACAAATGCTGGTTCCAACTATTGATTCTGAAATTTGGTGCACAGTCCCCTGTTTCTTTTCAGAAGACTGCCATCTTGGACCGAGTTATCAACATCCCCTACAATAATTTTTGACATGAGGCAGACCCTTCAGTGTTTTATGGTCCCCCGCTGTAGCATTGCTAACTCCACCATTACTTTTCAAGCACACCCATTCTCAGGGTTTTTATCATACCTAGGTTTGTTTTGCACGAAGTATCCTACTGCATCGATGGTTGCCCTCTCCCCCCCCCCGTCTGACCCTAGTTGGTGTGCTTGAGACGCACACTGGGTCGAATTTCAGGCAGCTCTACACGGACAAGCTCAGGCCACTGCTGGGAAACACGGCCGATTCGCAGCGCCTTCTACGCTGTTCACGACTGCGGCTGGTGGAGACGGCACTGGCGCAGCGTAATGTCGACGCTGCCGTCATACACCTGGGCCGCCTCCGCACGGTGGGTACTGGGCCGCCTCCGCTCGGTAGGTACTGGGCCGCCTCCGCTCGGTAGGTACTGGGCCGCCTCCGCACGGTGGTACTGGGCCGCCTCCGCACGGTGGTACTGGGCCGCCTCCGCACGGTGGTACTGGGCCGCCTCCGCTCGGTAGGTACTGGGCCGCCTCCGCTCGGTAGGTACTGGCCGCCTCCGCACGGTGGTACTGGGCCGCCTCCGCTCGGTAGGTACTGGGCCGCCTCCGCTCGGTAGGTACTGGGCCGCCTCCGCACGGTGGTACTGGGCCGCCTCCGCTTGGTAGGTACTGGGCCGCCTCCGCTCGGTAGGTACTGGGCCGCCTCCGCACGGAGGATACTGGGCCGCCTCCGCTCGGTAGGTACTGGGCCGCCTCCGCTCGGTGGGTACTGGGCCGCCTCTGCTCGGTAAGTACTGGGCCGCCTCCGCTCGGTAGGTACTGGGCCGCCTCCGCACGGTGGTACTGGGCCGCCTCCGCACGGTGGTACTGGGCCGCCTCCGCACGGTGGTACTGGGCCGCCTCCGCTCGGTAGGTACTGGGCCGCCTCCGCTCGGTAGGTACTGGGCCGCCTCCGCACGGTGGGTACTGGGCCGCCTCCGCTCGGTAGGTACTGGGCCGCCTCCGCTCGGTAGGTACTGGACCGCCTCCGCACGGAGGATACTGGGCCGCCTCCGCTCGGTAGGTACTGGGCCGCCTCCGCTCGGTGGGTACTGGGCCGCCTCTGCTCGGTAGGTACTGGGCCGCCTCCGCTCGGTGGGTACTGGGCTGCCTCCGCTCGGTAGGTACTGGGCCGCCTCCGCTCGGTGGGTACTGGGCCGCCTCCGCTCGGTAGGTACTGGGCCGCCTCCGCTCGGTGGGTACTGGGCCGCCTCCGCTCGGTAGGTACTGGGCCGCCTCCGCACGGAGGATACTGGGCCGCCTCCGCACGGAGGATACTGGGCCGCCTCCGCTCGGTGGGTACTGGGCCGCCTCCGCACGGAGGATACTGGGCCGCCTCCTCTCGGTAGGTACTGGGCCGCCTCCGCACGGAGGATACTGGGCCGCCTCCGCTCGGTAGGTACTGGGCCGCCTCCGCTCGGTGGGTACTGGGCCGCCTCTGCTCGGTAAGTACTGGGCCGCCTCCGCTCGGTAGGTACTGGGCCGCCTCCGCACGGTGGTACTGGGCCGCCTCCGCACGGTGGTACTGGGCCGCCTCCGCACGGTGGTACTGGGCCGCCTCCGCTCGGTAGGTACTGGGCCGCCTCCGCTCGGTAGGTACTGGGCCGCCTCCGCACGGTGGGTACTGGGCCGCCTCCGCTCGGTAGGTACTGGGCCGCCTCCGCTCGGTAGGTACTGGACCGCCTCCGCACGGAGGATACTGGGCCGCCTCCGCTCGGTAGGTACTGGGCCGCCTCCGCTCGGTGGGTACTGGGCCGCCTCTGCTCGGTAAGTACTGGGCCGCCTCCGCTCGGTGGGTACTGGGCTGCCTCCGCTCGGTAGGTACTGGGCCGCCTCCGCTCGGTGGGTACTGGGCCGCCTCCGCTCGGTAGGTACTGGGCCGCCTCCGCTCGGTGGGTACTGGGCTGCCTCCGCTCGGTGGGTAATGGGCCGCCTCCGCACGGAGGATACTGGGCCGCCTCCGCTCGGTGGGTACTGGGCCACCCCCGTACGGTGGGCACTGGGCCGCCTCCGCTTCGTGGGTACTGGGCCGCCTCCGCTCGGTAGGTATTGGACCGCCTCCGCACGGAGGATACTGGGCTGCCTCCGCTCGGTGGGTACTGGGCCGCCTCCGCACGGTAGGTACTGGGCCGCCTCCGCTCGGTGGGTACTGGGCCGCCTCCGCACGGTGGGTACTGGGCCGCCTCCGCTCGGTAGGTACTGGGCCGCCTCCGCACGGTGGGTACTGGGCCGCCTCCGCTCGGTAGGTACTGGGCCGCCTCCGCACGGTGGTACTGGGCCGCCTCCGCTCGGTGGGTACTGGGCCGCCTCCGCTCGGTGGGTGTCGTTATCCTCCCGTTTGGACACCCTCCGCTCAGTGTGTGGCGTTACCCTCCCGGCTGGTCCGTCTTCGCTTGGTGGGTGGTGTTACCGTCCACCTTGGCTACTTCCCTGTCTCCAGCCGTCATGCCGCTAACCTGATCTGACCTGACCCTACTCTATCTGCAGTAATCCGTAGTCGGCTGCCTCACTGTTGGTCTGACCTGACCTTAAGGTGGTGAAGTTTATTCCGCATCGTGATGGCTTGAGTCATGGCATGAGCATGTTTGACAAATCTAGTTTTGGGCCATGTGATTGAAGCTGCCTAACGCTGCAATGCGTTTTCGGTTTGGTTGAATTACACCCACTTTGATGTGAATTGGCATGAGCTAACATACTTGGTTCATATTCTTCCATGTTTTCTGTGAGCAAATTGCGAAGCAGATTACTACGCGTTTTCGTTCAATTGAGATTATAAGATTAAGCGTAAGCAAAGCTCAATTGTGGGATGCTTTTTCTAACTTCGGAAGAATGTTTGTTACTTGCGATTTGACCGTAAACATTGAGTTTATTATTTGCATGCAAATCCTGCATTGGATATGATTGTAAGGTCCTTCTGACACTTTCCAGCTGATATTAAACACTTACCTACGCATGTTTTTATTGGTGTCAAAGGTATTCTTAGAACAAGGTTTATCACTGAAATAGCATGCTCAAATGTTATCCTGTTTCTATTTTAGCCCGTCATAGCCGTTCTTAGCCATTAACATGTACATCTAGTTTTGGGCGTGTTTTGAATCCTGCCTCATCCTACCATGTCTGCGGTGGTCTGTGGTCAGCTGTCTCTTCTTTGGTCTCACACCCGACCTCATCTGCAGTGGTATGTGGCAGACTGTGTGCCCCTGGTCTGACACCTGACCTGACCCATCTGCTCCGTCTGCCCATATGTATGTGGTCGACTGTTTTCCTCCCCTGGTCTGATCTGGCCTGACCCATCTGCCCATATGTATGTGGTCGACTGTCTCACCCTGATCTGATGTGACCTGACCCACCTGCAGTGATCGGTTATCTCCCTGTTGACCTGACCTGACATGTCCCAATCTATAGTCTATCGCCGACTCTGACCCGGATCTCCTCGCTGAGTATCACTTGCTGCGGTCGCGGACGGCGCTGCTTAAGGCGCAGACCAGCTCCGGCGTCATCAAGGCTTGGCAAGTACTGGGTAAGGCTGACACGACTGAGAACGGCCGGATAACTAACTGGCTTGAGACGACAGGGGAGTGCTAGTGCTGTGCGCTGGACCGGTGAGAATCAGCCAATTTGGGGCGGGGGTTGTGGTGTTGGTGTTGTGCACTGGCGCGGTGAGGGTCAGCGAACTGGGCATGAAAGACCGGGCGGCCGCTGCTAGAATTGACGGGCTGTAGCCATGCGACCGTTCATGGACCAGCTGTTCATGCAGCTGCCCAGCTCACAGCATATGTCTATGCTGCGGGGAAGCGATCAGTAGGGCAACCCACCGAATTCCCGCCATGCAGCTAGCCGGCGCATGCTATGATTTGAGAGCCTGACTTCCGGTGGGCCGTCGGGAAGCTATACCATCCTGTGGGGGGAGGAGGGGGACCTGTCTCGACCCGTTGTGAGCCCCAGATTCAGTTGCTGGGCGCCTAGGCAGAGCGCGCCACTGGTGCTCCGGTAAGCAGGCGGCGGGTTGCTTCGCAGAGAGAAAGCTGCCGTGGCAGAGGCGGGCGGCATCGGATGCGCCACATCTGGTGCTGAAGCGGGCTCGTCTGGAGGCCGATCTGGCCCAGCGGCTGGTGCAGCTGCCGTGGCCTACTGGCAGCGACGCTCACCAACAGGACCAGTTCGTGCAGGCACTGCTGGCTGGTCCGGCCCAGCACAGGTGAGACCTGATCCGGCCCAGCACAGGTGAGGCCTGATCCGGCACAACACAGGTGAGACCTGATCCGCCCAAGCACAGGTGAGACGCGATCCGGCCTAACACGTGTGAGATCTGATCCGGCCCAGCACAGGTGAGATCTGATCCGGCCCAGCACAGGTGAGACCTGATCCGGCCCAGCACAGGTGAGATCTGATCCGGCCAAACACAGGTGAGACCTGATCCGGCCCAGCACAGGTGAGACCTGATCCGGCTCAGCACAGGTGAGATCTGATCCGGCCGAACACAGGTGAGACCTGATCCGGACTAAAACAGGTGAGACCCGATCCGGCACAACACAGGTGAAACCTGATCCGGCCTAGCACAGGTGAGACCTGATCCGGCTCAATCGGAGCAACACTTCTCTGACGGACGACACACTATCAGTCTGGTGTGTAAAGCACCTCTGCAGAACTGCTAGTGCTCTTCTGCACGGATTTATCATCGGCTAAGTCCAGTCTTCTACTCCGTGCAGGTATAAAGTCAATTATCTTGTTCTGACCCCACGTTGCCTGTTTACAGCCGACAGCTAGACTTCTGGCACACAGGATTGGAGCTGTTCATGCCCTCTGTAATGACTGACCTATGATGACCGACTTGTAATGACTGACCTGTAACGACTGATGTGTGATGAGTGACCTGTGATGACCGGTGTGTGATGACTTGCCTGTTATGATTGACCTGTGGTGACTGACATATGATTAATGACGTGATAACTGGCCTGTGATGAGTGGCCTGCAATGACTGATGTGTGATATGATGACTGGCCTGTAATGACTGACGTGTGATGAGCGCCCTGTGATTGACCTGTGATAACTGACGTATATTGATTGACCTCTGATGGTTGACCTGTAATAACTGGTGTGTGATAACTGCCCGGTGATGATTGACGTGTGATGAGTGGCCTGTGATGACTGACCTGGGACGACTGACCTGTGATGAGTGACATGCGAGGGGTGACCACCAACCTTGTCACTGTGGACAGTGGGCAGCAGCAGGCGCCAGCGGCACTGCTGCGGCTGGCTCTGGACCGCCTCTCGACAGCAGCTGACATGGGTGACCCGGCCGTCACTGCGGCCGCTCGCCTGGAGGCGGCTCAACTCTGCAGTCGACATGTGGATGCCGACGGTCAGTCCCACCTGTCCCGCTGCCCGACCATCCATCATTTCCGCCTGTCCCGCTGCCCGACCACCCACCATCATTTCCGCCTGTCCCGCTGCCCGATCAGTCATCATTTCCGCCTGTCCCGCTGCCCGATCAGTCATCATTTCCGCCTGTCCCGCTGCCCGACCATCCATCATTTCCGCCTGTCCCGCTGCCCGATCAGTCATCATTTCCGCCTGTCCCGCTGCCCGATCAGTCATCATTTCCGCCTGTCCCGCTGCCCGACCACCCACCATTTCCGCCTGTCCCGCTGCCCGACCACCCACCATTTCCGCCTGTCCCGCTGCCCGACCATCCATCATTTCCGCCTGTCCCGCTGCCCGACCACCCACCATTTCCGCCTGTCCCGCTGCCCGACCACCCACCATTTCCGCCTGTCCCGCTGCCCGACCATCCATCATTTCCGCCTGTCCCGCTGCCCGACCACCCATCATTTCCGCCTGTCCCGCTGCCCGATCAGTCATCATTTCCGCCTGTCCCGCTGCCCGACCATCCATCATTTCCGCCTGTCCCGCTGCCTGATCAGTATTCATTTCCGCCTGTCCCGCTGCCCGACCACCCATCATTTCCGCCCGTCCCGCTACCTGACCACCCATCATTTCCGCCTGTCCCGCTGCCTGACCACCCACCATTTCCGCCTGTCCCGCTGCCCGATCAGTCATCATTTCCGCCTGTCCCGCTGCCCGACCATCCATCATTTTCGCCTGTCCCGCTGCCCGATCAGTCATCATTTCCGCCTGTCCCACTGTCTCGTCATCCATCGTTTCCCCTGTCCGGCTGCTCGGCTACCCATCATTTCCTCCTGGTCAGCTGCCCCGCCACACACTAGTAACGCCCAGCCCGCTGCCTGGTCATCCATTATTTGTATTTGTATTTGATATTGTGGGGCTTTCCACTTCGCAGTGGCTATTTTTTCCGAGTCAGAAAGCCGACAGGCGTGAAGTAAACTTACACACGATCATGAAGGTAATTAGGTTGCAACGGTGACATGACGACGATGAGCAAGATGAAACATTCAAGTGGGGGGGGGGGTATCGAGCCGGAGGCGCCTCAGCGACCTGGTGAAGCACTTGCAAGCCATGCAAATGAACTCATTAAGGAGTATGTTGCATAGAAGCGGGCTATGATGGCAGACGCACCGTTTTCCGGCCTTGGTTCTGAAGCGCTTTGAATAGCGCTCTGTCCTGTCCGGTACTCCATTCTCTGAATTCGCGATTTTCCAGAAATGCTACGAGTACCTCCGGTTCACAATGATTGAGCACCTTGTGTGTGAGGAATAATGTTGTTTTATATGCTGTCAGCTTCGGTGTAGGCAAACTCCCCAATGATTCACGCAGGTCAGAAACGTGGTCGATTTTCCATCGGCTGAAAATCACTCTAGTTCAAAGTTGAAAATTATCTACATCCTATAGAGTTTTTTTTAATCCATTTCAGTATATCGAAAGACACCAACGGACCTGCGAGAGAACCAATGCAGTGACCAGTGTACTGAGGTTTCCGGCAGATAATGATGTAACAAATGGGAGAAACTACGAGGATCCCGGTGCACAGACGATTCAACAGTTTCATGTGGGTGTTCTATGCGAGCGTTCTGTCGAATGTAATGCCTAGATACGAATTTAAAAAACGACATGAAACTTAAAGAAACTTTTCACAGTTTAACGTCAAAAGATTGAATATAGGTATCTTAAAATGACTACAAACATATAATTGTTTTATTAAATGACCAAAAGCTGACTGGAGAGCACGAAGAAGTTTTTATGTCAGAGACAAAAACAATACTCCGAGTCGGAATGGTCGGAAGTTTTCATCTCCAAATATCAGATTCTAAAACAAATCTAGCTCTGGTCTAACCTGTCCCGCTGCCTCGCCACCCATTAGTCCCGCGTATGCCGTTGTCTGACCAACCGTCGTTCACATTAGTCTCAATGCGTGCCATCATTAATGATACTTTATATTTCACCCAGCCAGACTGATGTCCACTTCCAATCTGGTACACGAGTCCCGCCAGCGGTACTTGCAATGGCTTCCGGCTTCTGGGAGGCGTTTTGATCCTCTGTCTGATACCGCTCCTCTGACCGCCATCCTGACTGCAGACAGCTTCTTTGACCACCAGTCTGGCCACAAATGACTCATTGGACAGCCGATCTGACCACAGACTACTCGTTTGATCACCAAACACAGATGGCTCCTCGCACCCACGAATTGGCCACATAAGTGTCTTTTCACCACCAATCTGAGCACAGACTCATCTGATCATCAGGCTGATCACAATATGTTCCTTTGATGGCCAATCTAACGACAGACGGCTTCCCACACCGCCAGACTGACCACAGACGGCCCGTTTCACTATCGGTTTAACCACAGACGGCCCGTTTCACTATCGGTTTAACCACAGACTCTTCCGGCTCCGCTGAGCATAATGCCAATAACAGACGGCTCCTCCTATCGCCAATCTGACACAGACACCTCGTCTGACCGCAGACGGGGGCGGCGTGTCGGACCAGCTGCGTGGTCCGCTGGTCACCTACACGCTGTCTGCGATGGCGGCCGGCTCCACGGAGGCGTCCGCCTGGCTGCCGCGGCTGCTGCAGCTGGCCGACGATCACGCAGACGCCGCCCAGGCGCTCCACGACAGCGTGAGTCCCACAGACGCCGCCCAGGCGCTCCACGACAGCGTGAGTCCTACAGACGCCGCCCAGGCGCTGCACGACAGAGTGAGTCCCACAGACGCCGCCCAGGCGCTCCACGACAGCGTGAGTCCCACAGACGCCGCCCAGGCGCTGCACGACAGCGTGAGTCCCACAGACGCCGCCCAGGCGCTCCACGACAGCGTGAGTCCCACAGACGCCGCCCAGGCGCTCCACGACAGCGTGAGTCCCACAGACGCCGCCCAGGCGCTCCACGACAGCGTGAGTCCCACAGACGCCGCCCAAGCGCTCCACGACAGAGTGAGTTCCACAGGCGCCGCCCAGACGCTCCACGACAGCGTGAGTCCCACAGACGCCGCCCAGGCGCTCCACGACAGCGTGAGTCCCACAGACGCCGCCCAGGCGCTCCACGACAGCGTGAGTCCCACAGACGCCGCCCAGGCGCTCCACGACAGCGTGAGTCCCACAGACGCCGCCCAGGCGCTCCACGGCAGTGTGATTCAAACGTTTGGTGCTGCATTTATATAACTAGTGCTATATTTATCCAGTTAGTGCTAGATTTAGATATCCAGTGCTAGGTTTAGAATCTAATTTCTAGATTTAAATATTTGGTGATATATGTAGACGTATATTGTTGTTCAATGGAATACCAGTTCTCAGGTCCCCGTAGTGACGAATGGTTGCGATTTTTTCCATGCAAATTGAGTAACTAATGACGAATTCGGTTGAACATGGCGAAAATCTGCGTCTCCTTACGAAAATCGTAGTTACGCTCTTGGCCGGCGGTTCCCCGTGCTTTTAGTTCATTTCCGCCATTGTCACAATAACAGCAATCCCAAAAAGATTCGTGGAATCCTCGTGGTGTAAGCGGTTTGTATCTTTGGTTGCATTTGTTTGTGTTGAATGGATTGCGCGTCTGAATATGAACCTTTTGAAAAAGGGTTCTCATCAGTTCTGATGCTGTCTTTATTTTTGGATGGACTTGTGTATTACTGCTAGTGTTGGACTCTGGGTTCAGTGATAAGCGGTGCATGTCTGGTTGTTTGACTTCTGACTGTTACCCCTAGCTCCAGTGGGAAGCGGTGCCGGTTTGGTCGTTTCTGTACTGGCTCGTTTTGGCTTCAGTGGGAGGCGGTGCCGGTCTGGATGTTCCTCGGCTGGCTGCCTCAACTGTTCTCGTACGGCGCCTCGACGTTGGCCGGAGAGACAGTGCGGCTTCTGCTGTTGCGGCTGGCCGAGCAATACCCGCAGGCGGTGGTATACCCGCTGACGTTATACCGGACCGCCACCGACGATCGGCCGCCCAACATGGAGTCGTGCCTCCAGCGGTGGGTGTCCCCGACACAGTCGCCCTGTCCCTGATCACCTCCACAGGTGGGTCTGGTCTAGGGTGGTGTCCCCGACACAGCCGTCCTGTCCCTGATCACCTCCGCAGGTGGGGCTGGTCAGTGGTGGGTGTCCCCGATACAGCCGTCCTGTCCCTGATCACCTCCGCAGGTGGGGCTGGTCAATGGTGGGTGTCCCCGACACAGCCGCCCTGTCCTTGATCACCTCCACAGGTGGGGCTGGTCTAGGGTGGTGTCCCCAACACAGCCGGCCTGTCCTTGATCACCTCCACAGGTGGTGCTGGTCAGTGGTGGGTGTCCCCGACACAGCCGCCCTGTCCCTAATCACTTCCGCAGGTGGGGCTGGTCAGTGGTGGGTGTCCCCGACACAGCCGCCCTGTCCCGGATCACCTCCGCAGGTGGGGCTGGTCAATGGTGGGTGTCCCCGATACAGCCGCCCTGTCCTTGATCACCTCCGCAGGTGGGGCTGGTCAATGGTGGGTGTCCCCAACACAGCCGCCCTGTCCTTGATCACCTCCACAGGTGGGCCTGGTCTAGGGTGGTGTCCCCAACACAGCCGCCCTGCCCCTGATCACCTCCACAGATGGGGCTGGTCAACGGTGGGTGCCCCCGACACGGCCGCCCTATATCGGACCGCCTCCACAGGTGTTCGCCATATCCGTGAGACTTCCACCGGTTTCGATACTAGCGTAATAATTGCCGTCGTTTCAGCATTTTTTGTGTTGAACAATATTGAAGGATATGAGATGCCGTCTACTGCTCTCTGGCAGCTATCAGTATATTTCAGACAGTTCATTACACCATAACGGGAAGCCCCAGCGGTGGCATATGCGTCCCATTATGCTCTGCCTATTCCTACAGTCGATGTACAGTTAATGGTATATCCCTTTTGTTGATTCACACAGATTGTTTCGGGTGCTCTTGTTGCAAGGTCTTATCTCGTAGTAGGTATTAGGCCGTGTATTTATCAAGCTATGCTTCAAGTCGGCTACAGACATGTCACCTGCGCGCCGTACCGCCCGCAGACTGGATCAGCTGCTGAAGGAAGAGCGGCTGCCATCCCGGCTCGTGACAGAGCTGGCCAAACTGGCCCAGTGGCCGCTACAGCTGCTGGATCGGCTACAGACGCTGTCGCAGCTGCTAGGCGGGGGCCGCCAGCTGCAGCCGGCCGCTGTGACAGCTGTCTGGGCAGAGGCCAGTGAGCTGGTGCGCGGACCATTGTCTGAGGCGGCTGTGCCGGTGGAGCTACGGCAGCTGGGCCGGCAGCTGGTGGACGTTTGCGGAGTGGATGGCAGTGGCATCACAGACAACATCGCTGCCGACGTCCAGCACATAATCGAGCAGCTGGAGCCGGTCAGTGGAGCTATGCTGCCCCCAGTGTCGTGCTCTGGGGAGCTCTGCTGCCCCCAGTATCGTGCTGTGGGGAACTCTGCTGCCCCCAGTATCGTGCTGTGGGGAGCTCTGCTGCCCCAGTATCGTGCTGTGGGGAGCTCTGCTGGCCGCAGTGTCGTGCTGTGTGGAGCTCTGATGCCCCCAGTGTGATGCTGTGTGGAGCTCTGATGCCCCCAGTATCGTGCTGTGGGGAGCTCTGCTGCCCGCAGTGTCGTGCTGTGTGGAGCTCTGATGCCCCCAGTGTGATGCTGTGGTGGAGCTCTGCTGCCCCCAGTGTGATGCTGTGGTGGGAGCCTGCCGCCAGCTACCGTAGACATGAATGCTATTGTGTGCAGTGTGCAGAACTGGCGGGACTGGAGGCTGACACCAGTTGTGCAGGACTGAAGGTCGTGCCGACTGTTACAGGGACTGAAGGTTGCCGTGCCTACTGTTACAAGGACTACAATTTGCTGCGCCGATTGCTCCAGGAACTGAAGGTTGCCCTACCGACCATTTATAGAGCTGAAGGTTGCCGTGTCGACTGTTCCAGGGACTGAAGAACTACATTAAGCGGCCGTCGACGGCGTTGAGGGACTACAGTGTGTGGCTGGCGACATTCCAGGACGTGAAGCAGACCGGCCGGCTGGAGGTGCCCGGTCAATACAGCGGCCGAAGCCGGCCCCAGCCCGACCGGCACGTGCTTATCGCCAATTTCGACCAGCAGGTAAGTGGAGCGGCGGTACGCGAAGTGGCGGTGGTCATGCTGGAGCGGTGTGGCGACAGGTGTGGAACCAGCCGTCTGGACTCGGCAGACGGCTGACGGTAACACTGGTCACTGGGGTGGCGGCTGGCGGTCACTGCGGTGACCGTCAGCTTGGTCTAGCCTAGCCTACCACTGGTCGACTACTTGCGATACATTATTTTTGCACTGTTGCAAGCTGGCCTGGTGCACTCAAGGCAACCTGGTTCTGATAATGAAGGTACTGCAGAAACAACAGCGGTTCTAGAGTTACGTAACAGCTATGCAGAATGTATCAATTTGATATGGCACTCGCATATTGTCTTGAACCTTCCTGTGTGGAGCGTTCTCCGATGCAGTTGATGTCCACATGGTAGCGTTTTGTTCCGAGGGAAATCGTTTTCCCCGTTATCAGTGTTTTCTCCATGTTGTAGAAGCTGGGGCGACACTCCCCCAGAACAGAAGTGCAGTTAGCATGCATCATTCGAATTCATTTGGCAATTCACATAAAAATGAACACGATGCCCATCGGTGTTCAACTATCGAGTCATGTATTCATGAATGCTTCGTGTCCGGGTGATACCTGAGTTTTTCGCCCACCTGGCAGTGTGGCAACCACTGCATGCCATCTGCATTCACGTATCTTGTTTTGGCATTGGTAGTTGAGGAAATCGTGGCCCGCCTACTCGAGAATCTAGGCAGGATGCGCGGCATAACCAGATCGAGAGCTGTCGTCCTGCGTTAGTAGCCTGAAAAGCTGGATTTCGCCTGTGCAAGCCGCGGAAACCGCTAGCAGACAACGAGCCGAGAGCAATCGAGTCGTATCTCGGCGAGTGGACCGTGTGGTGGCGCGGCACCAGACATGACGAGGCCACCTCGCGTCGAGTCGTGTCTCGGCGAGTGGACCGTGTGGTGGCGCGGCACCAGACATGACGAGGCTCATCGCGTCGAGTCGTCTCGGCGAGTGGACCGTGTGGTGGCGCGGCACCAGACATGACGAGGCCACCTCGCGTCGAGTCGTGTCTCGGCGAGTGGACCGTGTGGTGGCGCGGCACCAGACATGACGAGGCCACCTCGCGTCGAGTCGTGTCTCGGCGAGTGGACCGTGTGGTGGCGCGGCACCAGACATGACGAGGCCACCTCGCGTCGAGTCGTGTCTCGGCGAGTGGACCGTGTGGTGGCGCGGCACCAGACATGACGGAGGCCACCTCGCGTCGAGTCGTATCTCGGCGAGTGGACCGTGTGGTGGCGCGGCACCAGACATGACGAGGCCACCTCGCGTCGAGTCGTGTCTCGGCGAGTGGACCGTGTGGTGGCGCGGCACCAGACATGAGGCTACCTCGCGTCGAGTTGTGTCTCGGCGAGTGGACCGTATGGTGGCGCGGCACCAGACATGACGAGGCTACCTCGCGTCGAGTCGTGTCTCGGCGAGTGGACCGTGTGGCGCGGCACCAGACATGACGAGGCCACCTCGCGTCGAGTCGTATCTCGGCGAGTGGACCGTGTGGTGGCGCGGCACCAGACATGACGAGCTACCCCGCGCGAGTCGTGTCTCGGCGAGGGACCGGTGTGGCGCCACAGACATGAGCACCCCGCGAGTCGGTCCGGCGAGTCCGTTTGCGCGGCACCAGACGAGGCCACCTCGCGTCGAGTCGTGTCTCGGCGAGTGGACCGTGTGGTGGCGCGGCACCAGACATGACAGGCCACCTCGCGTCGAGTCGTGTCTCGGCGAGTGGACCGTGTGGTGGCGCGGCACCGACATGACGAGGCACCTCGCGTCGATCGTGTCTCGGCGAGTGGACCGTTGGTGGCGCGGCACCAAAGCGAGGCACCTCGCGTCGAGTCGTGTCTCGGCGAGGGACCGTGTGTGGCGCGGCACCAGACTGACGAGGCTACCTCGCGTCGAGTCGTGTCTCGGCGAGTGGACCGTGGGTGGCGCGGCACCAGACTGACGAGGCTGCGTCGCGTGTCCGCGAGTGGACCGTGTGGTGGCGCGGCACCAGACATGACGAGGCTACCTCGCGTCGAGTCGTGTCTCGGCGAGTGGACCGTGTGGTGGCGCGGCACCAGACATGACGAGGCTACCTCGCGTCGAGTCGTGTCTCGGCGAGTGACGTGTGGTGGCGCGGCACCAGACATACGAGGCACCTCGCGTCGAGTCGTGTTCGGCGAGTGGACCGTGTGTGGCGCGGCATCAGACATGAGGCCCCCCGCGTCGAGTCGTGTCTCGGCGAGTGGACCGTGTGGTGGCGCGGCACCAGACATAGAGGCCACCTCGCGTCGAGTCGTGTCTCGGCGAGTGGACCGTGTGGTGGCGCGGCACCAGACATGACGAGGCCACCTCGCGTCGAGTCGTGTCTCGGCGAGTGGACCGTGTGGTGGCGCGGCACCAGACATGACGGCCACCTCGCGTCGAGTCGTGTCTCGGCGAGTGGACCGTGTGGTGGCGCGGCACCAGACATGACGAGGCCACCTCGCGTCGAGTCGTGTCTCGGCGAGTGGACCGTGTGGTGGCGCGGCACCAGACATGAGCCACCTCGCGTCGAGTCGTGTCTCGGCGAGTGGACCGTGTGGTGGCGCGGCACCAGACATGAGGCCACCCGCGTCGAGTCGTGTCTCGGCGAGTGGACCGTGTGGTGGCGCGGCACCAACTACAGCACCTCGCGTCGAGTCGTGTCTCGGCGAGTGGACCGTGTGGTGCCGGCACCAGACATGACAGGCTACCTCGCGTCGAGTCGTGTCTCGGCGAGTGGACCGTTGGTGGCGCGGCACCAGACATGACGAGGCTACCTCGCGTCGAGTCGTGTCTCGGCGAGTGGACCGTGTGGTGGCGCGGCACCAGACATGACGAGGCTACCTCGCGTCGAGTCGTGTCTCGGCGAGTGACCGTGTGGCGCGGCACCAGACATAGCCACCTCGCGTCGAGTCGTGTCTCGGCGAGTGGACCGTGTGGTGGCGCGACCAGAATACGAGGCCACCTCGCGTCGAGTCGTTCTCGGCGAGTGGACCGTGTGGTGGCGCGGCACCAGACATGACGAGGCTACCTCGCGTCGAGTCGTGTCTCGGCGAGTGGACCGTGTGGTGGCGCGGCACCAGACATGACGAGGCCACCTCGCGTCGAGTCGTGTCTCGGCGAGTGGACCGTGTGGTGGCGCGGCACCAGACATGACGAGGCTACCTCGCGACGTGTCGTGTCTCGGCGAGTGGACCGTGTGGTGGCGCGGCACCAGACATGACGAGGCCACCTCGCGTCGAGTCGTGTCTCGGCGAGTGGACCGTGT
Organism: Imbricaverruca yamaguchii; assembly: GCA_034440575.1. NCBI lineage: Eukaryota > Metazoa > Arthropoda > Thecostraca > Neoverrucidae > Imbricaverruca > Imbricaverruca yamaguchii. Next base: position 57,552 of record JAOTOL010000533.1, on the reverse strand, counting down.
GGTGGCGCGGCACCAGACATGACGAGGCCACCTCGCGTCGAGTCGTGTCTCGGCGAGTGGACCGTGTGGTGGCGCGGCACCAGACATGAGGCCACATCTTGTCGCCTGCGGGCACATCAGGACATACATGCTGCATGTTGGATTTGTGCTTTGTAATCCTGGATGCGGAGAGGAAAATTTGCGGCTGATCAAATACGGAATATGTTTTTCTTCAGGCCTGTGACATCAGAATCTCATTTTGCGCCTTCCGGCGAATCTTGAGCACTTTATCACAGAGAAGTTAGTGTTAAACAGCACAAGTGTCACGGCACACACCGCTACCTTCTAACTAAAGATGGAAGGCCGCCGTGTCTCAGTGTTACGGCACACATCGCTACCTTCTGACTGGAGATGGAAGGCCGCCGTGTCTGAGTGTTACGGCACACATTGCTACCTTCTAACTGAAGATGGAAGGCCGCCGTGTCTCAGTGTTACGGCACACATCGCTACCTTCTGACTGGAGATGGAAGGCTACCGTGTCTGAGTGTTACGGCACACATCGCTACCTTCTGACTGGAGATGGAAGGCCCCGGTCTCAGTGTTACGGCATACATCGCTACCTTCGACTGAGATGAAGGCCGCCGGTCAGTGTTACGGCACACATTGCACCTCAACAAGATGGAAGGCCCCATGCCTCAGTGTTACGGCACACATCGCTACCTCCGACTGAGATGGAAGGCTACCGTGTCTGAGTGTTACGGCACACATCGCTACCTTCTGACTGGAGATGGAAGGCCACCGTGTCTGAGTGTTACGGCACACATCGCTACCTTCTGACTGGAGATGGAAGGCTACCGTGTCTGAGTGTTACGGCACACATCGCTACCTTCTGACTGGAGATGGAAGGATACCGTGTCTGAGTGTTACGGCACACATCGCTACCTTCTGACTGGAGATGGAAGGCTACCGTGTCTGAGTGTTACGGCACACATCGCTACCTTCTGACTGGAGATGGAAGGCTACCGTGTCTGAGTGTCACGGCACACACCGCTACCTTCTAACTGAAGATGGAAGGCCGCCGTGTCTCAGTGTTACGGCACACACGCTACCTCGACTGGAGATGGAAGGCTACCGTGTCTGAGTGTTACGGCACACATCGCTACCTTCTGACTGGAGATGGAAGGATACCGTGTCTGAGTGTTACGGCACACACCGCTACCTTCAACTGAGATGGAAGGCCGCCGGCTCAGTGTTACGGCACACATCGCTACCTTCTACGAGATGGAAGGCACCGTTCTGAGTGTCACGGCACACACCGCACCTCAACGAAAAAAGGCCGCCGTCTAGTGTTACGGCACACATCGCTACCTTCACTGGAGATGGAAGGCTACCGTGTCTGAGTGTTACGGCACACATCGCTACCTTCTAACTGGAGATGGAAGGCCACCGTGTCTGAGTGTTACGGCACACATCGCCACCTTCTGACTGGAGATGGAAGGCTACCGTGTCTGAGTGTTACGGCACACATCGCTACCTTCTGACTGGAGATGGAAGGATACCGTGTCTGAGTGTTACGGCACACATCGCTACCTTCTGACTGGAGATGGAAGGCCACCGTGCCTCAGTGTTACGGCACACATCGCTACCTTCTGGCTGGAGATGGAAGGCCGCCGTGTCTCAGTGTTACGGCACACATCGCTACCTTCTGACTGGAGATGGAAGGCCACCGTGTCTGAGTGTTACGGCACACATCGCTACCTTCTGACTGGAGATGGAAGGCCGCCGTGTCTGAGTGTTACGGCACACATTGCTACCTTCTAACTGAAGATGGAAGGCCGCCGTGCCTCAGTGTTACGGCACACATCGCTACCTTCTGACTGGAGATGGAAGGTCGCCGTGTCTGAGTATTACAGCACACATCGCTACCTTCTGACTGGAGATGGAAGGCCACCGTGTCTGAGTGTTACGGCACACATCGCTACCTTCTAACTGGAGATGGAAGGCCGCCGTGTCTCAGTGCTGCGTACTGCTGACGTGCCACACATGTTGGCTCCACGTCCCCTGCCCTCCGGCGAAGACGATACTTATTGGCGAGTTTTGCCTTCTGGAAGTGCTAGGACGTAAGTCAACCATCATTCGATCAGGGTAACTCTTTCGTTTTCTTGTTGGAGTAAGACTTTGTGCGATTTGTCCATCACTATGGATCGTATTGTGCGTGGTAAAATCGGGGCCTTTCTTTGGCACCTGTTCACGCAAAAGGTTTCAGCGCCGTAGCACGCACGCCATTCCGAATGACTCATGCTTGTTTCCTGTTTGAGTAGTTGAGAGGAACACTATTTTGGGAAAATGTATGTACAATCCAGAGAATAGATTGTTTGTTTATTTGTGTGTGTATTGATGGGTTCACGGCGCACTTTATGCACATTCACGGCTAATGGCGCCGCCCACACTATTTCGCCGCTGAGCCGCGGGATTGCGAAATGTCCGGAGCGGCGCAGGTGTCTAACCCGGGACTTTTGGTACCCAGAGCCCAACACCTTAACCACTCAGCCATCCCCGCCCCGATAATAGATTGAATAGACTGGGCCCTTCATTCTCATGCTGTGAGCTGTTGAGCTCGATAGCACTACTCCTAACCCCTCCTACCCCCGCTCTGAAGTTTCCTTGTTCGAAGACAGGCCGCCCGAGCGTCGTTACGGGTGAAGACCGCCGCACTGTAGCAGCAATCTAGCCCGTACTGCTGAGCCGCTCCGCCCTCGTTACCGCGCGGCTGATCTGGGCCCAATGATGTAGGTGTAACCAGTGGTGTAACCCAATGCTCGCTTTTTTAGTTCCAAAGCGGAAGTAGCCCCCGTGTAGAGATCCTTCCATTGGTCTCCGTAGTTTGCATCACGGTACAGCTGGTCGTCTGTTGCTCAGACCATCCACTAATGATGTGCTGTGAGCTAGTTGTAGTGATGAGTACCGTTCTCCTGCCAGCGTATATGTGTGCTGCACACATTTTGTGCTTTCTATATGACTGAGACACAGACAAATTAGAAGTTTGTCGCAAGATTTGCGGCCAAGATTGGCGACCTTAACCCGTCCCGTCTCAGGGGTCGTCAACCGCCCCCCCCCCCCCCGCAGGTTTTTCGTGGATAGCGGACGAACGGCGCGCGGCAGCGTGCTCAAATTTTGCATACTTTCCCACATCAATTTGACATGCTGATTCAAAATGTTTAGGTCAGGTCATCTAGGGTCAACGAGTTAGTCTAGGTCAAGTGAGGTCACCTCCAAAAACGTTCAACCAGTCGGCACTCTTTAGCGGATACAGATATTTTAATCAACCTTTCAGCGTTTGCTTATCTTTACGAATGCAACAAAACGTGCGAGTGGAATTTCTCTCTTTTTTCGTTTTTGACTACATATAAATTTTGCGTATTTGCCAAATTGCAGTTCAAATACAGGATTCTGGCTAAAATAGGCATTTTTTCTTGGGGCAAGTTGACTTCCAACAACGTTTCCCGGTCTGCTCTACCCATTAGAAATGAAAATATTTATTTTAAACAACATGAGAACTCAAAATTTTTTAATTAAAAATATATATATATTTGGGGGCTAAACAAAAGTATAGCCCTAGTCGATTTCGCTGTCATTTTCTCATTCCAAATAATTATTTTCTTCATATATCCACAAAATGAACTCCCCAGAGTCAAAAACATAATGTAAGTCGTGAAAAATTGTGAAAATATAGCCCACTGGTGACGTCACTTTTGGGGGAAAATTGTTTCGGAGGGTGGACCCGGACCCTACTCGTCGAGCGCTTTCCGATGACACCTCTTTCGTTTTCGTGCAATGCTTAGTTTGTATTTTAGAGGTGGTCTTCACCCCCCCCCGATACGGGGTGTGAGGATTTGACCGGAAAGACGGCGCGGGTTAAGCCGGTCGGAGAACATCGAAATTCGCATCGATACGGCTGACTGCTATCGGCTATAACCAAATCCTGGAGCGCAAAGCTAACCGAAATGCGTGCCGAAGGTATATCCGAGAAGCGCAGCGCAAATGACGCACTAAGCAAACTAATGATTGATTATTTGTTTATTGGGCGTTTCACGACGCACTTTATGCACAATCACGGCTAATGGTGCCGCCCACACTGTTTCGCCGGTGGGTTGAGAAATGTCTCGAGTGGTGTGAGTGTTGAACCCGGTACCTTTGGTCACCAGTGTTCAACACCTTAACCATTCGCCCCCCCCCCTCCCCATCCCGGATTAATGATTTGGAAAATCGTAAAAGTCAGGTAAGCACATTCACCAGTGCAAGTGAAATGAATGCGTTTTAGCGTCGAATTCACCATACAAGGACAACAGAGGTGACTGTATGGTGAGGTGCTTTACACTCGTGATGCCTTTCCGACTTCGCCCCCCCTTCCCACAAAAAAAAAGAAGAAGATATTTTTGTTCAGAAAAGTCGATATGAAGATCCTCCATCGGCAACATACACAAACATGTGTTAGTATGCCTCAAAGAGACTACATCAAAAGCCTTCATCCGCATCCGTGTCTTTGAGACCGCGCTGTCGCATTGCTTCAAGTTAATGCATAAGTAATTGTTATGCACATCTGTGTCCTTAACAGTTTTGATAAGCCATGCAACAGCTGCTGTTCGTCCACTTGATCCTGTAGCCCCGGCGCGGCGCGGCACTTCCCGCTGCCCGCTGCCACACACCGTGTCGTTATGGCCGATAATTCCGGGTGGTAAGCCGGTGCCGCCCGGTTGCGCCAGTCCGTATCGACGATCAGCCGGTCCAAGCTTAAACAGCTGATATTCAGAAGGGAGTAGTTGAAGGGGTTAGCACTTGCCAAATCGAGCTCAAATTTTGACGGCTTACTTATATTTCATGATCCCATCTTTTGAATATATCCTCCCTGTATGCATAAGCATTTGTTTGTTTATTGGGTTGTTCACGACGCACTTTATGCACATTCACGGCTAACGGCGCCGCCCACACTCGCCGGTGGCCCGCGGGATTGGGAAATGTCCCGAGCGGCTCTAATGTCGAACACGGGATCTTTGGTACATAGAGCCCAGCACCGTAACCACTCGGCCATCCCCGCCCCAGTTGATGAGCGTGATGGACGCTTTTGTAACATATGCATCTCATGTGTCCCGATACCCCATTAACCAGCCAACCAACCGCTACAAGCAATTCATATCCTCATTCTGGGGCCAACAAATTTTGCGCCGAGGGCCCGAAATATATCGAACACGGCTCACAAAAAAAAGGTCACGCCGGGACCCCGGAAAGCGACCCCGGCTCCGAAAAGTTCAGAAGAGGTCCCAATAAATCGTGGCATGCCCCGAACCTGGCATCAGGGCCCCGAACCATGGCGAATATTCCAGGGATATGTGTCTGGGTCCGTATATGGTCTTCCCATAAGCAACTTAATGTAACCTCTGGTGACCTCACTATCGGTAAAAATGTAAATATATGCTTTGTTTCAGGCTCTCCATAACCAAAGCTTTCTAATGGTCGCTTGCATTTTATCCTAGCATACGTAAATTGAAATTTGTGGGTGATTCAAAAGGGCCTTCCGCTTCCCCCTTGGGCCTCCCCGCCCTCGACCCGGCGAATGTAGATTTGCCGGCCCGCCGGACGAGGCACCCTGCGAGACCGCAAACCATGTTTCGATAGTTTACGCGCGCTCGCGCGCTCACACACACACACACACACACACACACACACACACACACACACACACACACACACACACACACACACACACACACACACACACACACACACACACACACACACGCACACGCACACGCACGCACACGCACGCACGCACGCAGCACCACCACGCCCCCAACCACACCACGCACACGCACCACGCACGCACGCACGCACGCACACGCACGCACGCACGCACGCACGCACGCACGCACGCACGCACGCACGCACGCACGCACGCACGCACGCACGCACGCACACACACACACACACACACACACACACACACACACACACACACACACACACACACACACACACACATATGCATCGGCACTGTAAGTTTTCAACTCGTTTGGCCTAAGCGATGGGATTTAAGAAAGTGTGGCGCTTTTTGATTTATAATTCGTGCTCTCCCTGTCACGTTTCGTCAGTGCAGGGGGCAGCGTCCACCACCACATCTGAGATTTTTGTCTGGACTATGGGCGCGCTTCCGCTTGGTTAAGCCTTATTTTGCCCACCTAATGGTATCAGATATTTGAAGGTGCCTTATCATATCATTGTGCTATGACTTCATAAATTGGACAGAACATGTCAGGTTGTTTTTCACCGAACATCGATAATTATCCCCAATTGATATTACTTATTGCCCCGAAATGGACAATGTTAGATTTTGAGGGGTGGTGAACGACTCATCTGACTTGTTTCCAAAGATTGGTAACCTTTCCAAGGTGATTGCAAGTTATTGACCGACTTAGCCTTAGATGACCTTTTTTTCGGCGCGCGACTCACTTGTAGGTTAGTTTTACGCTAAAGCTGAATGGGGCGTTGTTTTCTGGCACTATTTCGGAAGTTTCCAAACTGATGCCAACATTCTGACTTCATCCCATCCTTGATCTGTGAGTTAAAATGCAACATATCTCCGCTCCGGTAGCTCGGTTAGAGCGCTGGCCTGCACTGGTCTCCCCTGTACTGGCAACACAGGGTTCGAGTCGCTTCGCGCGCTCGCATATAGCCCGCAGCCGGGAGTGTCAGTTGGCAACTGGCCCGATAAGGCCGGGGACGAGCTACCGGGCGGCCGTGTCGGTGCATTGGCGGCACGTTAAACTTTCGGTCTAAATTCTGCCGTTGAATTGGAGTTCATAGATCGGGTGGTGGGGCTAGGGTTCACGCAATAAGCTCTGCTTAGCAATAGAACAGAACCCTGGTTCCTCAAGCCACCCCAACAACAACCCGGTTTAATTTTTTTTTAATATTAAAAAAAAATATCGAACGTCGCTATTATCCTAGAATACTGAATGTTATGCTCCACATTTCAAGCCCGCATCGGTTATTGGTTTTGCCTAGGAAACGGTGAAAAGCGTACTTTCTCGATTTTAACGCAAAACTGGCATTTAAACTGATCGGGAGGCCACCTAGTGACCCAGTTCAGCGCCCTTACGCACAAATAAACAAAACCTAGTGACCCATGCCATGACAATCGTGTAACAACCGCGAGATTTCACCATGTTCACATGGGCGCTACATAACCAGTAGCAGTTGATGCGCCCTTAAGCCCAAATAATCAATCAATTCACCATGTTCACCACAGTGGATTTTTTTTGTATCTCTCAGTTTGGTGGTGCTAGGGGAATTGCAACAACCCCGTCCCAACGCATGGGAAGGTGGCAAAATGACGTGCGCATGTGATGGTTTAACCTCACAATGCGAGAAATGTATGCCCCTCCCCCATAGTGGCTTTTACGTTACATCCAGAAAACGGTTTGCCAGATGACCAAACTATCGCGTAATATCTGAATGAATGAGCAAATATTTCCAAAGAATATTCGGTGTAGTTTTTTTTTTGACAAGTCGTTTTCTGGTGCCTTGTGGCAAGTGGAGGGAGACAGAGGTTGCTTAATGTAAATTTTATGGGACCGTACAATGTTTGACGAGTTTGAAGAGACTGAATAACTGAATAGTTTGAAGAAAAGTATCTTGATACTCGTCATACTTAATTCTTTAAGAATGGACCACTTTAAATACTTTTCGATAAACATCGATTTTAATTGTGCTGGCAGCCGACTAGAAGCGTTTGGTGAGTTGCAGCTGTTCTGTTGATGTCCTTTTGTTTCATGCAAAGGAACTCGAAATCTGAAGTCTTTCCTGGAGAAGGATTCACCACCAGAACCGCAATCGTTTAACCAGAACCGTTTTACCAGAACCGCAAGAATGTTTCAGAATGCTTTGAAAGTTGTCTTAATTATTGCGATATTCTATGTACAAACAAACTGTGTTGCTCCTCGACATATTCTTCTAAAGTTTCGCTTTCAATCATGGAAAAGAGAACATTGCAATAGTTGTCCTACCCTAGCCTGTGCTCCGGTGGCAAGGTTGGAATGTGCATACTTTTGGAGCAGTTGATTACCCGGCTGCACTGATATTTATATTTTGCGTGGGATTATTTCGTTGGCTAGCAATATTTGATTAAACATGAATTTCCCCTTTCCCGCACTCATGTTGAGTATGATCTATTGCTGGCTGGTGAGAAAGGTTACCACAGTAACTTTTTGAAACAGATATACAAAGTATTAACCCCCGCCGTCTCTGGTATTTTTTTAAACTCTCTCCCCTCCCCCTCCACAATGTTTATGGACCATGGAGAAAATGGCGCCGCGTAGCGCCACAAATTTGTTCGTACCTTTTCCTTCCTCCGTTTCTTTTTTGCGTCTGATGCGAAGGTATCAACGTAAGGTCATTTTTTTAGCTCAGGTCAGCAAGGACTACCTCCAAGAATGTTTCAGGATCAATAACTCATTTGAATGAAAACATTGAAAGGAAAGTTATTGCGTGAGTGCAGTTGGCCGTACCTACAAAACATATATCCCGGATGGCTGCTTGAGGTCAGTTCACTGACATGAGGGTGCGGCCAATTTTGGGCTAATTTTCCTATTTTTGTAATATGCATATGCTTCGAGCCGCATGTTTCCCTTGGTATGCATGTACAAATATCAGGGGAAGTTTCTCGTCCAATTTAACTGACCTCCGTGAAATAGCCTTAGGTCAGGTCATGATAGTGCGCTAAATGGACCAAACCTGTTTAAACACTCTTGTTCTTGTGGTTTATTTCAAGTTTGCGTGGCCTAAATAGCATCATTGCATTGCACTGCATAAATTACCGAATGGAGCTAAAAATATGCGTCATGGTGAAAATCGTACTAAAACAATTTTATATTTTTGTCTCATACACGAGTGAATATATTGGAATGAAGCTTGCTATATAATTACAGTTTGTCGGTGCTTACAATACGTATATTTCGCATTTGTGTTTAATGTCAAGCCAGTAGCCCAATGTTGGTGCCGATTCCGATTTTAGACCATGATTGACCAATGGGACTATTTTATGAGATGCGCTGTGCAATTAGTATCAAATAGTGTGTGTTTAGCTATGTGGCTTTACCAGGAAAATATATATAAGATGTTTTTATCTGACAAGAAAACATAATTTTAAGTCAAAATTATGTTAAAATATGAGGTTGTCTGACCTCCTCCCATTGTCTGACCCTCTCTGTTGAGGATTTTCCGATGATATCAAATTCACGTTTGTGCACTGCTTAATTTGGTGCTTACGGAAGGGGGTTCTTTAACAAACTCCCCAGGAGTCGAAGTGTGAGGGTCGGACTGGAGAGATGGAGCGGTTAAAAGAATACCTGTCAGTTATATCTGCTATTATATAACGAATAGCTCAGTGCAGTAAATGCACAAATCCCTAGAAGTATTTCAGGAAATCATGTGACTGGAGCATCTCTCATTGTTTGAGTTGTAATCGATGTAAAGTTGTAACCCCGGTCTTATGATTACGTCTCATCGATACGCACCCTCGGCCTCTCAACAAAATAGCACATAGTGGCCATTGAAAGTAAACAACATGTTTGTGCACTCACCCGGTATAGACGTCGAGCAGAACTCATACATGACCTGTGGCGTTAAGATCTGGTTCGATCCGGGCCGTTGCAGACTGGTCCGTAGAGATAGTCGCTGTATTGTGCCGCCAATATCGTATTTGTATGTTGTATTTATTAGTTTCGTCGTCGACGGGCAATCCTATTAATAAGTAATGAATAAACGCATACATGCACGCGGTCTTCGTAGACTGAATCGTAGGTATCAATATTCTTAGAAAAGCCGCACATATTCGGACACATATGCCCGAAACGTATAGGCAGTGTCATAAAAAACCGCACCGGACATATTCTGCGGTATTAATTTACCGTTCGGCGCATTCTCGCAAATAGGCTATACCTTATAGTGCACACGCGTGCAGAGGGCAAGTGCAAGAGGGACACTTGGAGAACGATTTGAAAAGGCATAGACAATGGGAATGAAGTTGGCAAGAATGGCGAGTCAATCCTATCATGATACACATTGCGGATGAATATATGTCGCACCCTGCGTGCTTTTAGTACAATTTATTGTTAGAATCACAGCTCATCACACAGTCCTTTGTCGTGACATTTCGCGACAAGGTGCCGCTCGCGATACAAACCGAACTTTTACTGATGAAAGCAGATGTTGCTGATGCATTTGCCTTTGTATTGAACGGTACATCGGTTCGTGAAATAATGCACCTTTTATGTTTAAGTTTCTGGATTTAACACGCTGTATCACCTCAGCTTGAAAGGTATGCATATACTGAGTCCATTCTGTGTTGGGTGCTGTCGCTAATAACACAGTAACTTTCGGCAGCAACTGCTTCGTTGACAGCTACCGTACAAACGACAAATGGGTGAACGGTCGTCTGTATGTCTTCCCAGTGGTACCACCGCACAGCTCCTTGAACCACAAAAGAGGCTATATGATGAACATGGTCGAAACCCCCTAAAACCAGCCGTACCACAAAGGAAGAGTTTTCGGAAAAGTCCCCCATAATTATCACCTCATCTGGTGGAAGCCCGAATTCCAGGCTCTTAAGGTAACTGTTTTTGACGCGCACTAAGCAATAGTGCCTTGTCAGGTTATCAACGGCCCCAGATACATTCAATGCATTCCCCAACGCTCTTACGCATGAACACCATTGCGGTTCGGGCCCCTGTGGTATCGCAAGTGACTACAGCCCAGGGGTGGAGCGACAGCCCGTCTCTCGTACGTGACCTGAGCACCTCCGCGGAGCACCGTCCCGTGCCCCCCCCCCCCTCGTGGGTTGAGGTCCGACTCATTTTATGGATGATGCCAAGATGAAACGGAGCGTATAATTCGAAAATCGATGCTTAAAGAAGATCGAAAGGTCGAGAAATCGATGGGATGTTGTTCTCAAATCGAAAAGCTATGCAAAGGCTTGGCTAAGCATATGCTTTCGAAGTTTGCAAAATATATGGGCACATGCATTTTGATACATCATATCTTCGCACCCCGTGGCAGTTTTTGGATGGAAGAAGTCTGTCCCCGTTTGGGAGATCAATCAGCTTAGTTCGTTGTATGACGTCACATTTTACCGTCACGGTACATGACGGACTGCTTGTCAGAGAGACGTACGTATTCCAGAATTTCGTCCAGAGGCTAAGATGATCCACTCGGCAAAGTTGAAGCAAAATACGAGGGGACGGGTGCGTTATCAACCGCCCGAGTTGGCGCAGAATGGCTTGTTTCCATGTCATTCACAATGCATTTTATCAAATAGTACACCCATGTCAGTATCATTTCCCAGGCCAAGTGAGTTCATTGAACACGGATGGAATTTGTCCACTTAATGTTTGTTTCAGGGAATTTTACGGGCGAGAGTCGCATTGTTTTTCGGATGTATCGTGGTGAGTTGTAATATTGTATTTTATCAGGTGTTGGTAACCGTCGTAGATCAAACATGTGAACTGTCGAACGATTGACCTTGTTCCATATATCAGGCATGCATTTGGTTAGGTCAGGTAAGTCGTTATCTTTGTACAGTCGTTAGCTGCACCTGTGCATACTACATCGGTGGTAGAGAGGTTCGGTTGACGGCCGCATTAAAGTGTATCATGCCCGCTTGGTGCGGTGTGATTGCCCACTGAATTGTAATTCAAGGCGGCTAGCTGACCTGAGGCATACACATTGGATAATCATGGATTGTTCTCGTGGCTAGCTGCACACCCTGCCTTTCTTACAGTACAACACATGGGTAGAATGGTTAGGCGCGTCAACCCCAGACACTGCTCGGTTAAGGGATGATGACATACCCAGATCCCGGTGGTCCCAACTTGTTGCCCGCGTTGTCTTCCATTCGGCTGGTAACATCACAGTCACTCCCTTGTGATGCGACTTTTGACAAACTGAGGGGTAATTAATGATTATATCGCTTGTTAAAAATGCAACGCGGAAATTAGCATGCTGTCGTGAGCAAACTATGTGCTTGGAACACATCGAAATGCCTTCCTTGGTGTTCCAGTCGTGTTTTTCGTTCTAAGCTGGTCTCCAGTTTTTTTCGGACAAATATGATTATAAACGCTATGCAAGTGTGCATTATATGTATTTATTCCAAGATTCCACATAATGCCCACACAAAGGTTTCGATTGTTGCAAAGCCCAGTTAGCACGCCTGCACCCGTCCGGGGTGTCTACTCGCCACCCGCGACCAAAGCCCGGCGAACCACCAGCACGTATCGATAGAATATGGCACCATCGGCAGAGGAAACACCTTGCCCCAACTTGAGGCAACTATTGGTAACCAGCAGGAGAGATGTGTTGCTCCATGCACGTTACATGAATGTTTTGCGCGTATCAATGTCGATTTAATTATCGGCGAGTACCCCAAACCGAAGCCGAACTCCGTCAGAAGTCCGTCAGTATGGGACTGAAGCGGAGGTGGGTGTTGGTGGATCTGTTTATGAGCCGGTGTCGGTGTCAGTAGCTGGGCCAGAAGCAGGGCCACTTGCACAGTCTACACATGGTTCGGAGTCGGAATCGGAGTCAGAGTCAGTGTACGAAAGGTTGCCTGGATCAACGGGGCCTGTCGGTCCACTCAATGCTACTCCATTATCTGATTCGGAGCCGGAGTCGTAATCAGAAGCAGAACCAATATCCGTGCCAGAAGCTGAGCCGGAAGCAGAGCCACTTGCACAGCCCACACATGAGTCGGAGTCAGAATCGGAGTCGGTGTCACTGTTCGAATAGTCTCCAGGAATACCTGGACCAGGGGCGCTTCCTGGTCCACTCACTGCTACTCCATTATCTGAGTCGGAATCTGAGTAGGAATCAGAACCAGAAGAGTTTCCAGGAATGCCTGGACCAGGGGCGCTTCCTGGTCCACTCACTGCTACTCCATCATCTGAGTCGGAATCTGAGTAGGAATCAGAACCAGAAGAGTTTCCAGGAATACCTGGACCAGGGGCGCTTCCTGGTCCACTCACTGCTACTCCATTGTCTGAGTCGGAATCTGAGTAGGAATCAGAACCAGAAGAGTTTCCAGTAATACCTGGACCAGGGGCGCTTCCTGGTCCACTCACTGCTACTCCACTATCTGAGTCGGGATCTGTGTAGGAAGAATAACCAGAAGGGTTTCCAGGAATGCCTGGACCAGGGGCGCTTCCTGGTCCACTCACAGCTACTCCATTGTCTGAGTCGGAATCTGAGTAGGAATCAGAACCAGAAGCTGAGCCTGAAGCAGATCCACTTGGTCCTCCGTTGCTTGATGCCCCAGAGCCTGAACCGGAGTCTGAGTCAGAGCCGGAGTCAGAATCGGAGTAGGAGTCGGTGTCACTGTTCGAATAGTCTCCAGGAATACCTGGACCAGGGGCGCTTGCTGGTCCACTCGGTGCTACTCCATTATCTGAGTCGGAATCTGAGTAGGAATCAGAATCAGAGGAGTTTCCAGGAATGCCTGGACCAGGGGCGCTTCCTGGTCCACTCACTGCTACTCCATTATCTGAGTCGGAATCTGAGTAGGAATCAGAATCAGAGGAGTTTCCAGGAATGCCTGGACCAGGGGCGCTTCCTGGTCCACTCACTGCTACTCCATTATATGAGTCGGAATCAGAAGCTGAGCCTGAAGCAGAGCCACTTGCCACTCCGTTGCTTGATCCCCCGGAACCTGAACCGGAGTTTGAGTCAGAGCCGGAGTCAGAGTCGGAGTAGGAGTCGGTGCCACTGTTCGAAGAGTTTCCAGGAATGCCTGGACCAGGGGCGCTTGCTGGTCCACTCGGTGCTACTCCATTATCTGAGTCGGAATCAGAGTATGAATCAGAAGCTGAGCCTGAAGCAGAGCCGCCTAGCCCTCCGTTGCTTGAGGCCCCGGAACCTGAACCGGAGTCTGAGGCAGAGTATGAGTCAGAATCGGAGTCGGAGTCTGTGTCACTGTTCGAAGAGTTTGCAGGAATGCCTGGACCAGGGGCGCTTCCTGGTCCACTCACTGCTACTCCATCATCTGAGTCGGAATCAGAATAGGAATCAGAACCAGAAGCTGAGCCTGAAGCAGAGCCACTTAGCCCTCCGTTGCTTGAGGACCCGTAACCTGAGCCGGAGCCAGAGTCCGAGTCGGAATCCGAATACGAATCCGACTGTCCGCTACCGCCGGAGCTGGATCCAGAGTTTGAATCCGAGTCGGAGCCTGACTCAGAGCCAGAAGCTGAACTTCCGTCAGAACCGGAACCTGAGTTTGAGCCACTAGTTGCAGAGTCGGAGTCGGAGTCGGATCCGGCGAGCTTACTGGCTACTCCGGCGATGGTCTCGACAAGTTGTGGTGGTTTCAAGCACATCCAGGTGTCCGGGGACAGCTCCACACAGTCGTCCTTGGGGCAGGCAGCACACGGGTCCGCCGTCTCGATGGACTTGACTGCAAGCAGAGAGCACATCATTAGCTGTCGTCGACGACGGCAAACTCCAACCCAGATATTGGAGGTTAGCAGAGCTGTCACCAGTGTATTCTTAAAGTCTGATATGCTTTAATCAGACTTTAATTGGCCGGCACCGCCGTCGTCCTCAGTTTGAAGCACGGAAGTGCTCAGTAGCAATGGTCCCAACGTCCTAGCGGTCTGTAATTCAATATTGTCAGGAGTGCTATCTGCTCTTCCTTGCCAAACTTCGCGCGTTCGGTAGTTGTATTTAAGTTGGCACTAGGCATGAGCGTGTGATATATTACAACATTCGGACCACGATTGTGCGCATCTGTGAATACGTTGTGCGTGCGAGCATATTTGCATGACCACGTCTGCTCCGTTCTCCCGTCCCCGTAACTCCCTCCAGAATCTTTATTGTACGTTGCCCAACATGTACAGAACAAGCTAGGTGTAGTAACTATATGACTGTATGACTTACGTGGCTTCTACATACCGTAAATCTTTACTTGCTTTTTTGTCCTTCGATGCATATGTCAAGTGCGTTGGTGTGATGGAAATAGGAGATGTATGCTTGCGGCTTAACATCGATAGCCGCACATTGTATGCATGTGAATTTCGAATCCCCATATCATGTATATCATGGATACCTATGGCATCCTTGCAAGCCGTACAGACGTTTTGTGATGAAACACATGTATGTGGGTTGTAGCCAAAGTAAGACTGTTAGCACATTGACAGTCGACAGCGATGTATACATACAATATTGATACAACTGCCCCACCGCAAGGTACCATCGTTTCTTCCCTTCACGAAACGAACCCATACGTGCAAAGTGGGAAGATCGACATTGTCCGGGACCAACATTTGCCCGTCTCCACTCTAAACTGTCATATATTAGCACAAAAGAGAGGTCCTGGCACTTCAGCCAGCGTGGCCTGTCTCTTGAGGTAGGTAATGTTGCATTTTCATGGGCTTCATAAAGATTCCGCAACAGTGCCGCACAATGATGGAAATATAACTCTCTCGTTTGTGATACGAACATGGTTGGATGTATGCCTTGGAATTCTGAATTTGGGGATAATAATTTTGGTCTATCAAACTCGGAGAGGGTAACTAACGTCTTGTGTTCGACATCAGAAACTCTTCTGTACTTTCGGCCTCTGGATACTGCATTTTGGTTTCGGTTAAGATCAACGGGGTTGCGACGGGACAATTGCACGAATCCCTTAGGTATGTTCGGGCATTTTTTATTTTCATTTTTCAAAACATCCAAGAGAGCATCATGCATTTCTTCGGTAAACGTGCATTGCAGCGTCACCGGACTGCATGTCTGAGTTTATAGGGTTTGGACATACCAGTAGGAGAGCAATAGGAGCCTTTGCGCTGCTAAACGGCGCCATTCAACGTTCCAGTGAAGAAAAAGGGAGGCTAATTCTCCTGGGAGGATGGTGTTCTTAATGGATAAAATAATAATTCAACGAATGGCGGTTTTTCAACTCCGAACCCGGGTTTATGGGTATGCAGGAACACCTGGAAATTCCAGGGTCTTTTGGAGTCCAAATTGCCATAGACTTAGAAAAAAGTGTGCTTCATCCCTAATGATGTTAGGATTGTCACATTTCACGTGTGCTGTATGGGGTGACATATTTATATCAAGCATAGATGGCCCACTGGACCGAAAACTGAAAAGTAAAACTCCAGTGCCGATTAATGGTGACGCCCAGTCCCCGACTTTGTTTCCTACTCCGACTCTACTGCACGCTCCGACTCGGTTTCATGCTTCGAGTCGATGTGAGAGGTATTCACGCCATTGTTGACAATCGCTATTCATGCTTTTCACCCATGCACTGCCGGTTGGACTTCATTATCGATTACGTTTCAGAGAAATATCAGATTCTTCCGACTAGGCTACTCATATGTGATCACGATTTGTTGCTCCCCATTCTGCTGCTGACTGTCAAATTTTCGAAGTGGGAAACGATGGCAGCTCGTGATGTGGTGATGGGCCTTTATCCGTCTCTGTTTCCTGACAGATTAACATTAATTGATGTTAATCTGTCATTGTTGACCAATGATGCCAATGCCTCCTCAAAAGTGTTCATTCCCTGATGCTGACCATCCAAGGGGAGATAGGCTAATAATGCCTCCCTTTCCCTTTCATTTTGGCAAAGGTAGATATACAAAACCTTTAGTTTGGAAGGTGCGAACGGTGCTCTCCCCACACCCAACTCAGTTCGTATATGCGGGATTTCTTTCCCACTCGCCTGGAAAATGTCCTTGAGTGCTATCCTCCAGCATTTAAGCGTGTAATACATTCTGTCGGTCACCTTTAAAATGATGTATGATCAGAATTAGCCAGGCGATATTCTGGTTCATGAAGATGCTATTAATTTTGCTGGCCCTGTTACACTGTGTAGCGCCACCTCTCGTACCAGATAACTGAATGTATCAAACTGCAAACAACAGTATTCACTAAAGATCTGTCTTTACGCACAGAGGCTCACATGGTGGGAAAACCGGCGTTAAATTACGCACCATTGCAAGCTGCGAATTTGCGTATGTGGAGCACGGAGCATTGTGATGCGAACGCAAATAACAACCGCCATAGAAACTAACAAGGCAACTACCTAGGTATCGTGACATACGTTGTTGCGCTGCTGGCAAGATCGTGACGTCATTCACACTCACATTGCCGGCATAGTGGCGGCAAACCTGGTCGGTGGTCAATTGCTATGAAACCCTGAAGCGATGCTTATAATTGGCCTGCACGCTGCTATCAGGACAGTCAAGCACAGCTGTAGCCTGTCCAGCGCTCAGCTCCCAGTGCCACTTTCGATGACGTCACACACTACAGCGATTGGTGCAATATAAAAACAAACGATTGTGCCAAACGGATGAAGTGCTATGTGCGAATGGACAAATTTTCATGAAGCTGGAAATTGACATGTAGAAGCGTACTATGCCAGATTCATGTGAAATGGCTTTTATGTACCTGGATAGGATACAAGGTTGAGGAAAATTGGCGCCCAGGTACACATGAGTGTTTAAATAATTGCAGCACAAGGTTGATGGACGATTGAATTCCGTTGGTAGTTCGTGGCCGTCACGAGATCACTTTTACTGTGTGGTCTTTTTGGTTATCTCTTCAACACCTTCAATCGCTTTGCACTGTCGTCATTGAGTTTCGTGTCGGTTCCTGCCTCGTCTTTTGCATCGTGACTGCTTATATTGCTCTCTTGTTTTATTTGCCTGCTATTTCAGTACATTTGCTTTCACTGTGGCGATGTAATTCGAGTTCCCACGAGCTTTTCACAATATAACCTAGCACAAGGTGAAATGCAGTGTGGACATTTTCTGACACTAAGCGGTTCGTTTCTAAGCAAAACTGTCTTAAGGTACAGTCTAGATTCATCGACTTGTTCGGTGATGAAAATGTATATCCGGGTTTGTTGAAAATGTATATGAAAATGTATATGAAAATGTATATCAGACTGTTTATATGAGCTATTGTAGAAATATTATGAAGCTCACTAAATCGCTTCAATAGCGAGGTGTTATACTTCCTCTGTGGGCCGAACAAGAGAACCACCTCTCCGTCGATGCTACTGATCAACTGTCCATTTCTTGTTGCATAGTATGAATGAAGAGACAACCATGTAAGGCTCCTAAATGGTTTTGCGAACCATCCGCAAGACGTTTGTTATTAAGTCCAAGACGGCAGAGATTCGCCTGATTTGCGCTATTTTCCACAGTCAATAAAATCGATGTCCATTGTTACCACTACCCAGTGGCTGTGGATGGCTCGTTACCAGGGACATCTCCGTAATTCGTGCCGGATGCCCTAAAAACATTTTGACGGCAAGATACCGGCGCTGCGAAACGCTAGGCACAAGTAAAGTATAGTATTTCCCCCCCCAACTGTTATCTATTGGGAATGTGCGTGCCTAATAGGTCTGAGCACTCTATCAGTGCTGGTAGCTTGGCATATTGTTTAACCGTGATCTCTGAAATTACCTGTCCGATGCCCTCGGTGAAAATGGAAACGAATTGTAACGCTTTGTAATATATCCATATACGCCGTCATAATTTACAGAGTGACCAATGCAATAGTTTGCATTGCGTTAGCTGAGCGAGAAGTGCTGGACATTTGTACATTGATGGTAACAGTTGGAATTTCTGCACTTCTGTACCTTGATGTCAAATGATATGTTGTGCACAGATGATGCAGAGCTGATGTAGCTGGATGACTTTAGGCTGATAACTTTGACGATGCAAGTATGACAAATAAGTTGGCATAATGGGATGGCTGTATGCCGCTGCGATCCTGGCTCTATTCCCGCCAAGATGCGGCCATCGAACGAGATCGCCGGTTTGGTGCACGACAGGCCCCGGCCGGCCACTTCAGCTCAGTCGCGTCAATATACTGACGTCCAACCGCTCTAGATCATTGGCCGTCGGCTGACAGTCGAACGACTCCAGGTCATTGACCGCAATCACACAGTCCAACCACTCGAACTTAGTCTGAATCGGGGTACAGCTCCAGCTCAGGTGCCATTAATGTATAACGGCCAGTCGTCCCAGGCCAGTTGCCACTAGGGGACAGCATTGCCACGTTTCCAGCCGAATGGCATGTCGGTCCCAACCGTCCAACTATGTTCCAGGTAGGCTCCCAGCGGAGCCATCTAGCGTCTAACCTTGCATCCGAAACAAGGTGTGAAATCGGGGACGAGTAATCTATGGGCAAGTTACCTGTCTCACGATCGAAAGATTGTGGGTTCGAGTCTCACCTGTCGCTACTCCTCGTCCGCGACCAATCGGCGTGAGAGATTGGCGACGCTACATGACTCAACGGTCGACATGTCGTAAAACGAACAACCACCAAGGTCTGAGCTCTTTGCACGACGGTATCTATATCATGCCATGATAATTTCGTGTGTATTGCTTCTTTGCCGATCTCCATATTTTGGATTACATTTGAATTCAGAGATCAAAACCCAGATTCTCGTGATGAGATTGAAGAAAATAGGGAATTGCCACAGAGATGAATTGCTATTGACATATTATTGTGAAAGGTGCAAAATAACCATAGCAGGCAACGTCCTCTAAGCCCTACCAAGCAAACAAACTTGTGAGGGAATGTAATGCTACAGGTGTAATTGTGCAATCATATGATGCGTCCCACTGAAGCTTGCATGCATTGCAAGGTGGCGCTGGCAGTATCCCGTCGGATACCCTCAGCGTTAGATTGCTCATCAACGATTGATATTCACAGCTGCGTAAGATGTTTGCTGTCAGCAGGACAGTCCAGCGTCCTCACCACACACTACTCACCCCATAGCAGGGATTTGGCTAAGACCTTATACAAGGTCATGATGAACGCGAACACAATCACGGTGGGCCACATGTTGCTGCCTGCCTCGAGCTACAGGGAATGCTGGTCGCGCTTGGTCCGTCGCGCCCTATATAGCCTAGTTGTGATTAATGTGGCGTGGGTATTAAAACTATGGCGTGACGTGGTAGCTCCTCAGGCACAATCGTGTGTTTGAGGGGAAGTTTTGTGCCTGGCAGGTTGATAAGTCCCTCGTCAGTGAAGGTGGTGACGTGACAGGCGCCGCAATCCGTTCCCACCTGACATTGTCGCAGTCATTTCCTTGTGTTTACTTGTTGCCAGCATGGATTACCGCTTCATGTGGGTATCCTGAAGCTGATGTTGGCGGTTGCCATGAAAATGGTCTTCAAGCTCTCGAAGCAAAACTGAAGTGACAGCTCTAGTGGTTAGGAATGCGATGCATTCACGCTGCGTGGTAGCATTCGAGTTGGTGGGCTCTTTGAGTGTTATTTGTTCTGCTGATATGGAAGTTATGTGCAGGGGCAAGCAGTGG
This sequence comes from Imbricaverruca yamaguchii, assembly GCA_034440575.1. NCBI lineage: Eukaryota > Metazoa > Arthropoda > Thecostraca > Neoverrucidae > Imbricaverruca > Imbricaverruca yamaguchii. Next base: position 37,196 of record JAOTOL010000533.1, on the reverse strand, counting down.
AATGAATGTACAGATGAGGGGACGAGTGGTCTATGGATAAGTTGCTCGTCTCACAATCGAAAGGTTGTGAGTTCGAGTCTCACCTGTCGCTACTCTTCGCCCGCGACCAATCGGCGTGAGAGATTGGCGACGCTACATGACTCAACGGTCGATGTGTCGTAAAATCAATAACAAACCAAGAATGTACAGATGACCTTCCAGTTCGTTGACCTTCCAGCTCAGATGAAATAGTTCGGTGTTGGAAGTGCAGTTTTGTCTTCCGGTTGCATGAGGTCACCCATCTGTTTATTTATTATTGGGTGGCTCATGACGCACTTTACGCACATTCAGTGCTAATGGCGCTGCCCACACCGTTTCGCCGGTGGGCCGCGGAATTGAGAAATGTCCGGTGCGGCGCTAGTGTCGAACCCGGGATCTTTGGTATCCAGAGCCCAACACCCTAACCACTCGCCCATCCCCGCCCTCCACACAGTGTAAAATCGCTCGCGGATATGCACGCACGCATTCGTGTGCGTGTGCGTGTGCGTGCGCGCTGAGCTGCTCGCACGCGTGGTAACTTCACTGAAAACCGGCTTTTTCTTGAAGTTCGGACAGCAGCGACAGTGTGGATGTGAAGTAGCTCCGTAATCGGAATTGTTCCAGCCCATGCTGTCGAGCAGTTTTAACGGTACCTCTGCTCAGTTTGGTTCATGCAGTCAAGTTTGTCGTGAACCTTGGCGTCTGCCATTACTTTTGTCGACTGTCCATGGCATCCGTACTGGATAAATGTCGAATGATTGTTCCAGTAGTTCCCTACTTACACGTCAGGGTCGTTTTACGCTGCGTAACGGATGCAGAGCTGGTCTAGAACCACACAAGTGGAAAGTGTTGCTATGCCTACTAATTATATATTTCTGCCGAAACGATGGACACCGATAGCACTTCTTCCAGTTGATTGATGAAAACATTTAATAAAGATAACGGTGTTTATTTATCGACGAGTGTGACCACTGCAAGCTTCCACGGAAATAGCACTGTGCAAAACGGCCTGTCCATCATCAGCGATCAGCTGAGAGCAGGAATAGATTCAACAACGATAGGGAATGCCACTACAGTCGCTGTGTTTAACGATTGATCTAGGAATTGTGTCAATTATGAATCTTGTCAGAATTAACGGAAAAGCAGTAGTTCATTGTGGTCCTAGTTGTGTTCTCGCCGATGGCCAGGACCGAGATGCTGTCTGGAGTCGAGAGGTTCGGCAGACGATGCGGCGACCTTGTCCGATATGACATTAGCCGGACGCACGTGGGGATAAAAGTCAGTGTTGTCAATAAACTATACTAGTACACCGATGTTCAGGTTGTAATCCGTATAATAATCAAAGAGCCAAACTGACTGTTTACATCAATTTGGTTCATGCTTCCTATATCCGCCGTCCTGTATGGCACTGATGGCACCTAGCCTAGGTGCGGTGCCGCACCATACCGGGTTGTGCATTGACAGTAGCTTGTCCGCCTTGCGCTGAGACTGTAAAACTGTCGAATGTAGTTGTGTATCTGTAGCTAGCCTCCCGTCCAATTTCTTTTCCGGTGGGCCGAATAAGCCTGGATGGAGCGGAGGCGAGAAAGCCCTCTACGGAGAGCATAGACAATCATTATAGCAGCATAGACAATCATTATAAGAATAGAGGGCTTGCTTTTCAGTATTACAGGGAGGGCTGATTGACATATTTGGTGGGCAACTGGTTCAGTGTACAGAGTGCAACCAGGAAGGGCCCTTGTGGCTCATAATTGCACTAATCTTTTATGTCTATGTCTTTATGGGAGGCGCGCGACGATGTCTGTCGGCAATATGACGAACCTCCAATAGTGCGTTCGTTGCATGCCCCTGCTTCATGGATGAACGGATATGCTACTTCGGCGCCAACGTCCATGCAACCTATTACGATATTTTAGGTGATGAATCGCGTGTTGTTGGTCCCTTCAAGGATATCGGCGTGTCTCGGCTCTTGGGTTCGATGTGGTTGACGCCTCACTGCAATAGTATCTCTAGGTTCGTACAGTACGCTGTTAAAAACTGATATGGGCGATATTTAGCCAACAGTAATTGACGCACAACTACTCAATCAATCCTCACCTCTACCGTCGTCACCATCGCGGCTGATGATTCCCTGACGCTCACCAACACGCCTGTTGGGAATGCCGTCATTGAATTTCCGTATCCTAAGTCGCACTTCAATTCCTTGAAAAATATTGCTGATGTCCTGTGTCTTGTTGCTCTCGATGACACACCACCTGGGTCGTTTCTGGCTGCCTATTCTTATTATCGTTGTCAAGGTTCAGGAAGCGAGCACCTATTGTAAACATTGTGTAATGCTGAGTCGTTATTTATTTCAACACAGTTCAGGATGCCACAGCGAAGTTTGTGATTGGTGTCAAGCTCTGTTATGGCGGCTGCACCCGCCCGGGGATTTGGCCAGTATCATCACCCGCGACCAAAGCATGACGAACCCGGGTGTCTGTACCTCCCGGCGGACCGCCGGTCCACTGCTTGCACAGGAAGCACCCTACCCTCACCCTCACCCTCACCCTCACCCTCACCCTCACCCTTACCCTATACCTAAGGAATGCTTCAGGAAGCTGATCTATTTGTCATCGTGTCCGGTTTGGTAGTGGGGGGGAGGGTGGGGAATTCCACGCCAAATAGGGAGTGGGACGGGGCCGGGGGCATGAGACCAGATGCGGGCCGGCAGCGGCGGAGGAGGAGGAGGGGGCGGGGCAGTGGTAGAGGGTGGGGCAGGAGTAGACGGCGGGGCATGAGTATAGGACGGAGCAGGAGTGGGGGATGGAGCATGAGTGTTTCCCTTTGTGCCTGTGTATGAATCTGAGTCAGAGTCCGAAGCTGATCCAAAAGCAGGACCACCCCGCTTCTTCCCGGGCCTGGCAACGTTGGAATCTGAGTTCGAGTCCGAGTCAGAATCTGATCCCGGGCGTGGAGAACGGCCGCTTCCTTTCTTCCCCGGCCTGGTGACTCCGTTATCCGAGTCAGAATCAGAGGCTGATCCCGGACGTGGAGAACGACCGCTTCCTTTCTTCCCTGGCCTGGCGACTCCATTATCCGAGTCAGAGTCAGAGTCTGATCCCGGACGTGGAGAACGACCGCTTCCTTTCTTCCCCGGCCTGGCGACTCCGTTATCAGAGTCAGAGTCAGAGTCTGATCCCGGACGTGGAGAACGGCCGCTTCCTTTCTTCCCCGGCCTGGTGACTCCGTTATCCGAGTCCGAGTCAGAGCCTGATCCCGGACGTGGAGAACGACCGCTTCCCTTCTTTCCCGGTCGGGCGACTCCGTAATCCGAGTCAGAGTCGGAGTCTGACCCTAATCCCAAAGGTGGAGGAGGGGCGCTTCCATTCTTCCTCGGTCTGGCGACTCCATAATCCGAATCAGAGTCGGAGCTTGATCCGGGACGCGGAGCGGGGCCGCTTGCATTCTTCCCCGGACGTAGAGCAGGGCCGCTTCCCTTCTTCCCCGGCCTGGCGACTCTGTACTCCGAGTCCGAGACAGAGCCTGATCCCAGACGTCGAGAAGGACCGCTTCCAATATTAGCTCTCTTGCCGGCACCGTCACCGGAATCCGAATCCGAAGCAGAGTCATTGACATAGTTGCCACTCTTGCCGACCTGATAGTCGGAGTCTGAGTCGGAATCGGAAGCAGAACCACTTCCTGGTCTCCCTTTCTTCACCTTGGTCCCAGCACCAGAGTCGGAGGCTGAGTCAGAGCCATAACCGGCGGAGCTCGAGTCAGAGTCTGATCCTGATCCTGCCCACTTCGTGTACTTGGCAACGAGGGACTCGACAACTTCCGGTGGCTGCACGCACATCCAGGCGTCCTTGGAAAGGGCCACGCAGTGTTCCTTTGGGCAGACCGAGCAGGGGTCCGCCAGCTCGAGCGCCTTGACTGTGGACACACGATCACACTGTCAGACACAGCCTGTCCAGGCCAAGTCACAAGTCACGGTCACAGCCAGCCACTGTGGGCTCGACACGGCAACTGCCAGCCACACGGTAACACTGACTGCTGCTGCTCGCCGGTGACTGCGATGTGTGCAGTAAACGTAGCATAGTTCGAGTAATGCCGACTGGCACGTCACTGGCAGAAACGTGGAATTTAGAGCTAAAAACCATGCTACTCGCTCTCTAGAAGCGCCTGTAGATACGGCTACGTCACCCACGGCGAGATATTAGAACAAGAGTGATTCGGACTCCACTACGGAAAATAATGGTTGGAGGCAGCCGGCTTTTTAGCCATTGTTTCCATCACTACCCCCCCCCCACCCTCCTTTCCGCACCCATCTCCGTTACGTTGTTTTGAGCCAGAGGATGCTTTCATCATACTCGGCATGGTGGAGCCCATGCTCAGTGACGTCAACATGTGAAACGACCTCTAATGCAATGTGGGGATAAATGAGGCCCACCATCCTCGTCATCGACATCATCACGGTATTGTTGTGTTCCAGATCAACAACGTTAATCACAGTTAAGCTTGGATACTCAACTTGGGTCTTAACATCACGGCACATTTCTCGTAGAGTAGCGATGCAGATCGATATGATCCCAACCGTAATGAGTTTGCATGGTCTATCTCGAACTCCTGTCCTGATCCGAACAGTGCTGACCTTCCTCGGTCCACACACTCCTCTGACCCGTCTTGCCAGCCCCGATTCCTATTTATTTAATTTATTCATTTCACAATGCATGCCCTCCACGTGCAGTCGCTGTTTTTTTTACGCCTGGCCTCCTGCCCAGCATTTATGTGACCACATAATCCCATTGCTTCGTTTTCGTAGTCATGTGGACATGCACCAATATAACCGTATTGGAGAGGCACGTTTGGACTAGCGCAAAGACTAACACCTTTGAGCGGGCACAAAGATACCACATGACCAAATTTGGCCAGGTACAAAGAAATCACATAACCGCCTTTTGGTTGTGGACACAAAGCAAATCACATTGTCATATCGGCGGGCACTTTATATGGATACATTTCTAGTGGGAGAACAGCAGTGGCGGATCCAGGAATTGTCATGTAGGAACTTTGTATCTGGCTGAAAGAGGGTGTGCACTACTCGAGCACACTGAGGGGGTGCTTTTTCCTCTCAGAAGGGCGCCTCTGGCTTTTAAAAAAATGAGGGGTGCACTCGAGCTTTCCCAGAGGGGTGCACTTTCCTGGCCGCAGAAGCGCCGCTTTCCATGGACGACACCGGCGCCCTGCCCCCCCCCCCCCCCACATACCCGGCCCTGTATAACACAGCACAATATATGTACAATGCACCTTTCGTACCTCGTGTGCGGTTGTGTCGTTGTGCATACATTTCATTGGCCGCCCTCCATGCCAGCCTTCATGTTTACATGTGTTCCATGCTTGCCGGATATAAAATTTGGCGAGTTTGGCGAAGGAGAACGAACATGGATTGGTTCCTCAACTTTTACCGTGGGACCTAAAATTGAACAAAATAATGATATTTCCTTCTGTTTTCCAACCACAACCTTATATAATAAAATGATGGGATTAGCTTATGCTGATAGCTTTTTGATTATACGAAAATTTTCAACATGCCACTGATCAGCAACTGTATGGCATACTTGTTTTGATAGATGACCTTGATGTCAAGCATATGCAAGAGTGGTTTGAGCTGGATTCATTCCATTGTTTCATTATAACTGCAAATTTATATATATATATATATATATATATATATATATATATATATATATATATATATATATATATATATTTGTCTGTTGTCTGTCTGTCTGTCTGTCTGTCTGTCTGTCTGTCTGTCTGTCTGTCTGTCTGTCGTCGTTGTCTGTCTGTCTGTCTGTCTGTCTGTCTGTCTGTCTGTCTGTCTGTCTGTCTGTCTGTCTGTCTGTCTGTCTGTCTGTGTGTCTGTGTGTGTGTTAGTGTGCACGCGCGTGCGCTTATACCCAGCAAAAACCACATCATCTCTTCCCCATTAAGCCTGTACTCCGACCTGCCGCGTCCCTGCTGTTGAGCACAGGGGACATGTGTCAGCTCATGGCAAGGTGGCGCCTTGCCATGAGCGATCTTACCAGCAAAGGTGGTCCTACAGTGAGACTTCAGTGCAACCCTTTCTAATTTATCAGCTAAAGCCGCCATACAGCTCAAAACGTGCCCCTTAGAATCATTGAGTGCACCCCTTTAATTTTAAACCGAAGTCTCTTCCAAGACCCTCGAATACGCCCCTCTGGAAATTTTCAGCTGAATGCACCTCTGGGGTCTCATCCAATGTATACAGACATGCCTGTTCCTAAAAAAATACTGAATCTGCGTCTGCCCTCTTGGATACCCCTTGGAAGAGGTTCTGGGCTGATAGAAAGAACTACAATTAAAGAGGAAGTCCTGATCGCCCGGATGTTGATCTATGAAAAGTATGCTGGCGGGTGGCAAAATACATGAAGGCAACGGGCAGGTCCAAATTGGTTGGGGATCACACTCCATAGGGTCCCATGTTAAAGCTTGAAATTAGTGGCGGGGGCAAAGCCAACATTATTGGGGCACTTGCCCCCTCGAAAGTATATACAGCAGCACCCTGCCTGAGCGTCAATCTGTGCCCTGCAGGATTGTCGTGCGGATTCAGGGATGGTCCGTGGATTCATGGACATGTCTCCATGCATTTTGTAACCTGCGCCCCTCCGGGATGGCTCGAGTGCTCCCCCTCATATGTTTCAGCTAGAAGCACTCCTCCAATGTGCTCAGGTGCGCGCCCACTGCCCCGCTGAACGGATTTTTGGCCGAAGGCGTCCCTTCATTTATTTTCGCAGGGTGCACCTAAGAAATTGCGCCGCCAAACAAATGCCCATCCCCGTGATAATTCCTGGATCCGTCCCTGATTAGTGGATCAGATCACTACAAACATTACCAGCGTCACTTCGCAAGTGTTCATCGGGTATCCGGGGTCTTAATTACATGGGGTGCACATGCCGAATACCGCACAAAGTCGGAAAACGATGGAAGAAGTTAGACCTCATAAGCACAATTACAGTATTTTACTAGTTGTTTACCATTTATATCTGCTCATCATGAGCCCAGCACCATTTTGCAGTACTTTTTGTCAACATATATCCACAACTTTTCATTCTATGGCGAAAATGCATGGGAGCGGGAAGCGCGCTCGGTCTTTTGCCCATATGCCGCTCCTCCAGTCGGCCGCAAGAGGGAGCGGAGCGTGCGGCGGGCGGCGAGTCGGCCGTCTAATTACATATAGAGATCAATGCAATCCGGATTATTGCAATCGCACTGTTAACAACGAGCTCGTGGATGTGGTATCTACGATGGCATTCAGGAACCAATTCATCCACTATGTAATGGGCGCTGCATGACCAATGTAGTTGATGCGCCCTAAAGCCCTAATAACTAACTATCCACTATGTAGGTGTATATGGCACACAATAGTGTCCCATGTATAGCGAAACGAATGAAACTATTGACTCACGATCAGATGACAGAATGCAGTGATCAATACAAGGCATGCGTTGTAATTTGTATCGTTCAGGAAAACAATATCATTATTTATCTGGCCTTTTAAAATGATCTTATGGCATACTACGACCGGTAATTAAGCGGCGGCACCGAAACTGGAGCACATGTTGCTTGTAAACGAAACAGGCCATCGTTGAACGGTCTTTGACGTCATCATTGCTTCAGAAGAGGTCCAGATTTCTGCAAAATTCCGCGACGCACGTGCCTCACCATGTTCACACCTGTGATGGTTGAATAATAAATATTATAACTGTAAATTTCGCTTAGTGATGATTATTTTCCTCATTTGTTATATCATTTATTATTTACTCATTATTTTCCCTCACTCACTTAATTATTTTCGTGTTATCGATGAAAACACTGCCAGTGCCAATCCACTTTAGAAACGAATTATTTGGCTATTAGTTGGACAATGGATGGATTGGATGTCTTACATGACTACGGCATCCATGATGCTGGGTTTGATTGGTAGATTCGATGGGTCATTGTTTCGTAATCTGACCAAATATAATAACGAAAACATAATCAGATTGAAGTGATTATAGTTTTAGATCTTGCCACCGAATATGTATTCTTATTGAAAACTAGCTAGCTGTATGCATAAAACTTGCATGATGCTGTCATATATTCGTCGAACAGCACTACATGAAGTTGGTATCGTTTCTAGCAATTGACGCTAAATATTTGTTTTTTTTTAATTTAAAAAAAATTGAATCCGAGTTGTTGCTGGGGTGGCTTTAGGAACCAGGGTTCTATTGCTAAGCAGAGCTTGTTGAGTGAACCCTGGCCCCACCACCCAATCCATGAATTCCAGTACAACGGCAGAATTTTTACCGAAAGTTTAACGTGCCGTCGATGCACCGACACGGCCGTCCGGTAGCTCGTCCTCAGCCTTGTCGGGTCAGCTGCCAACGGACACTCCCGGCCGGGGGAGTGTCAGTTGGCTTTATGAACCTAAATGCGAGCGCGCAAAGCGACTCGAACCCTGTGTTGCCAAGACAGGGGAGACCAGTGCAGGCCAGCGCTCCAACCAACTGAGCTACCGTGGTGGGTACTCACAGTATCATTTCTTCCTATCTTCACAGTATAGGAAGAAACGATAACATTTTTAACGTGTAGAAATCCGGAAAAGAATCGGGAATCACTATAACGGAATTGAATATGGAGATGATAATGTTGCAAAATAATATTATGCAGGGCGTTTGACTTCTTTTATCCTTGTTCACATTGAAAGTAAACCGAAAGGAAAAATGGGCTGCCATATATGAAACCATATATGAATAACAGCGCAGTATAGTCAAATTCGAAGCAGTCGGAGACAAATCAAACATTATTTTCGCAAGCGGTGAAGGACGTCATGGAACTCCGTTGGAAATACTAGTTTAAACAGGGTGCTTACAGGTTGAAGCAGAAACTAAATGCTAGTTTGATGGGCAGAATAAATCCAGGGCAATAGCTGTCATGCTTAATGGCGTGGGCATGTGCTGGTAACTAAAATAGCTCATTACCATTGATTCATGGTAACTTGTACAGGTATGAGGTGAATACCGCCTACTTCCCTAAATAATTGTGTTTGACTGCCAGCCCATGGTTGTGTTTCATTGAGTGTGTAACTTATATTATATGAGAGAGAGAAAGAAAGAGAGAGAGAGAGAGAGAGAGAGAGAGAGAGAGAGAGAGAGAGAGAGAGAGAGAGAGAGAGAGAGAGAGAGAGAGAGAGAGAGAGAGAGAGAGAGTGAGTGAGTGAGAGACTTGAACTGAGGATGTAAGAGAGATAACTGTTGTACAGACTCCTTGTCCATCCTCATGTACCCATCAACCACATACCCACATGGACACCTTCAAACACCGAATTTCATCTCGACCATAGTGCAGTCGACCAGGCTTCCTGTATGTGAGGAGTGTATGGCAGATCACCACTGCCCGTTGCGATTATAATCCCATTGTTCAATGTGGCTATGCTCTCCGGGAATCCCCAGGAATGAAGAATCTGCTGGAGTATTGAGGGATCTAGGATTGTACGGGAAGGAAGCCTTGCTGCACCTGTATTTCACCAGAGCTGTCCAGTACGGTCCTGGGTAAACATGCTTGATCAACTGCTTAATTTACCATCTCCAAGAAGTACCCCAACATCATTGTGAACACTCACACTGGACCTTTAAAATGCTGCGGTGAGTGCCAAAATGCCACGTGAGTGTAAAATCCTCACGTGTGAGTGCCACAGATGTACTCCGCATGTCGTTGGGCAACATGTCGAATGCAAGTGTCATTTCACATGATACGAGCACATTACAAATTGCATTAGTAAGGAATAGGCTCTGCACCACAGCAAGCGGACACTTTTGACGTATCTGCTCCTTATCGCAAGCTGAATTCGAATTAGAAATCACCATGCCGGGATATTTGCGCTCTTTTCCATACCGTGATGCACTATTACACCTTGTTTATGTTGGCAGAAACACATTTTGATGTATACGATAATAAATTATCATTATCATGCACATTGATTTTCGTGTTGCATAGTAATCGCAAGTGTTCAGTGAAGTTTTGGAGTTCATGTGGAATAGAGGAAATAACAACCATAGCATCATCATGTGGCAAATTGTTAGTAATATCAAGTTATCGACTATGGGCGTTTCATGACCTCTGCAGTCGATGCGCCCTTAAACCCCAATAACCAACCAACCAACCAACCAAGATATCGACGACCCAATCCATTTGGTTTAAGACAAGAAAACAAAGGAACAGCATTTGCATTAAACAAAACAATGAAGGTATGCTTCAATGTGTCGTACCGCCTCACGCGATTCGACACGGAAACCGATGTAAGATCACGCCAACCCACTGCACATGGAATAGCTGCGACTGATGCCATACTACTGGCAGCTTCACACTGTTGGGTTACATATCCCTACACAATAATTTAGGGAACAATATGCAATGGTTCACTCGGCCAGACAGTATTTTTGCATCAAGACAACAGATGCAACCTCGACTGTTCTTTCTTTGATAGTATTTCATAATCTCCTTTAGTGCGTATATGAGCGTCAAGCTGGTGATCGCTGGCAGAAGTTTACCACAGCAAGTTCCATTCCCTTTACTAGACGATATCATTATTGGTAGCCAGATTTTATAGTAAGTGTCAGTACTAGGCATGAACTTTAGTTCATGCCTAGTACTGCTTAGTTCATGCTCTCTTGGTTGTGGTACAGAAGCCCGGATGAGACCACGATCTAATCATTGACTTTAAAGAAGCAATACTCTTCGGTTCTTTATGTAATTAGTGAAGTTAGTGGCGCTACATAGCTAACTCTTCCTTCGCCTATTATTTGAATATTCTGTATGCGATTTTCGTCCTCAAAATTGCATTGAACCCGGTAACCCGGTGACCCGGGTTAGTGATGAATCAATTCAGATAAAGCACCACATACAGGGAGGGTTACCTGCTGCTTGGCTACTGCCCGGACATAGCAAGCCAACGACGTTAACCGTGTGTCCAGTTTGCCGTTAAGCGCTGACGAATTGTACAAGGCAATGTTATATAATGGAACACACATGCCGGTTCTACCAGTTTAGAACTGAGTGCGTTTGTTTCCGGTAGACTTTTCCCCTCCCTATGTGAAACTGAACATAAAGACATGTTCTAGCGGAGGCCGTATGTGTATAACGAGGCGGAATCCGGATTTGTATTGTGTGTATGCATATAGCGTCAGTTACGAGTCCCCAATGTCGGTACAGCAACGCAAATGTGCCTGTTTTATTATATGCAACAGTTGATGGCGTTTGCGATCAAGTTAAGGCAGAATGCTATGCTGGTTTGTCTCCCGCAAAAGCAGTAGACAATACTCATAGATGTTTGCAAGGAGTGTGTAATAAGCGGTACAGGATAGCTTTGTGTTTTGACATTTAAATGGGTGCACAATAATAGGTTCGTTCCTGACATCACACTCAAATCATGTGAAAAGTCACAGTGCACGTTAATGCGTCAGTGCATCTAAGAATCATCTCGTTTGTTCAGGCTGCCAACTATCAGTTGTATTATTGACTGATATTCGCTTCATGCTCACAAATAATCAAGTATTGTCACAAAAAAAAAACTACGGACGTATTTCGGTTACGAGTCATCTTCAGTTTTATGAGACTGAAGAGGCATATAACCCAAATATATCTCTACTTTTTGTGACATCGGATTATCGTTTGTTAGCATGAAATTAATATGTCCCATACTACCAGAATGCTGCCTATACGTTTAGCGATTTCAACCATCCGCGTCATCTATGAATTGCAATCAACATTGGTGCTTTCGTTGAGCATTCACTTTCCACGTTAATGCGTCAGTGATGCTTAACCTTCTTGGGGTAATCCTATCATAAAGTATATCAACCCCCGTTCCCATAAAGCGCCACCTACACCACGTACCACCTTAAAGTTTCTTTACATTTCTTTGTCTTCATGATCATCTCCATATAGTTCCAGATTTATGCGAAGCCGAGTTTTCTCGTTGTGAACCACTGACCTAGACTTCACGGCGACCGAGCTGGTCTCCCAACTGAAGGGTTGTAAGGTCGAGTCCCACTCGTTGCTACTCTTCGCCCGCGGACAATGTGCGTGATAGATGGTCACGCTATGTGACCCAACACAGTAGACACGTCGTAAGCCC
>JAOTOL010000533.1:0-20000 GCA_034440575.1 Imbricaverruca yamaguchii | reverse complement strand
ATGAACAGTGGTAGTCTTTGAGGTAGATAAAGTGAAACCAGTTCTATCACACCACTCCATCAATTTCACTACTTTTAATTGGAACTGCCTTGCCACCGTCCGGACGGTAGGAGAGAAGAACCACACTGTAAAATCATCCACGAATAGCGTTCGTCCTACCGTTGTTGGCAGTGTATCACCCACATCATTTATGGCAATGGCAAACAAAGTCACACTCAATATACTTCCCTGCGGAACCCCATCAATCTGTTGGAAGGTGTCAGAGAGGTAGCCACCTATCCTGACCCGAAATGTCCTATTGGTAAAAAAATTCGTCAAGAAAAAACCCATCGGGCCTCTTGTGCTTATTAGTATTGTTTATTTAGTACACCTGTAGCAACGGGCTCAAAGGTAGATGCACGCGGAAAGACGTAGTTTATAAAATAACGTGCAACCGCTGTATTGGAATATTTTATGTCGGAGAAACCAAGCGTAGCATCAGTGATAGGTACAATGAGCACTTGGGAGATCCCAGACTTCGGAGAGAATACACACCTTTAGGCGAACACATGATCGACAAACATTCTAACATGGAACACAGCGACACTAACACAAACTTCAAAGTAGAAATTCTAGCAACAGCCAGGGACAACGCTGATCTGAAGGTCCTCGAATCTCTACACGTACGTAATCTACGGCCGCAACTAAACACGCAAACGACGTCTTGGTATATCACATAAAATTACATAAACATAAATTATATTTTATGTATTACGCGTTATATTCGATATATGTCTATATATGTGCGTGCATGTATGTGTCGATATGTATATGGACCATCGGCTCGGGCTTCCTCAGAGTATTCTATCTTGACCTAGTTGATTTCTGGTTTGGAGTTTCTTGAAGTGTCTGCATCAATGAGGATGCTTTTCTGTGATACACGTGTATTTTTGCACGCTTTTTTCCCGCGTTTTTTTTTCAATTGTTAACCCTGCCATTTTTTATATCACTCCTGACGATGGCCCCTGGCCGAAACGTTGAGTAATATAGCATAATCCCTAACGCTACTTTTGATGTAAACTCAGCACCTCCTGGTATATTGAGGGTCGTACATTTCGTCTCACGCAATGTCTAAAACCCAGGAGCACTTAAGAGCCATTCTTCGTTGCATTAAACAATGTATTTCTCCTTGATGTATACCGGGCACGTCCTATCATAGGACGAGTGGGAGTCCTGTTCTGGGCCACAGTTTGCACCACTGGGGTCTCGTAGAAGCAATGTTCACTTCCGTGATCGTGGGAGGCGCACTTGCCACATGCAGGGCGATTGCGACAAAACTATGACCGAATTTCTGGCATTTAAAACATCTCATATGGTTGGGAAAGAAAATGCGAAGCCTAACCCGGACGTATCCCACATTAATCTGAAGAAGAGGATCGCTTGTGTTAAATGTTAGTGCGACGTTCTTTGTTGCGACCATCTCTGCACCTCTCCTCACCTTCAACTTCCTCGCTCCAATCACTCCAAATTCTGCTAGTCCATCGACAATCTCTTTCTCTGGTACATCCCTCAACTTAAAGCAATTGATGATACCTCTCGATGAGTTCTTGGTTTTGTGGGCTTCTACGTATACTGTAATAATTTCGTCTACCTTCTTGTCACCCTTTCGCACACTGTAGACAAGCCTTGTCATCGACAACGCTCTTTCCGCTTCCTCCGCCACCGCAAACTTCACCTCCAACCCTCCACCCTTCAACTTCCCACATCGAACAACTCTTCCGAACCGGTCGCATCCATTACGTCTTTGAAAGGAGGACAAAGAACCAAGAGTTTGTGTTTTCCCTCGAAGAATCAGGACCCGCGGGGCAGCGGATAACGTGTTTGGTCCGTCCGAACAGATGGTCTGGTCCTCACGAGAGGGACCAGGAGTGTTTTTGGTTGTAGTCGGTGCCATGCGCCGTTTCTTGGTTTCGGCTCCTCGGGCGCCCCACCCCATAGGGGTCCTACCGGGGGGACGCCTGGGTCCCTCGGATGGGAGGTCGCCAGGCGCCCGAGGAGCTATTCGGGACAGGAGGCACCTTCGCCCGGCCGGGGGAGAGATACTCGCCACCCCGACCGGGATCCAGCACCGCCCCTTGACCCTAGCCGGGCGGGCGGGCAGGGATCCCAGGTCCTGGGAGGAATCCCAGGTCCCAGGCCTGAGGCGACTAGCCACTTGACCCGTATGAGGCCACATGGGACCGCCCGCCCCTCCGGGATATCGGGACCACAGAGATGTGTTAGTCCCCGTCACAACTAGCACCGTGCGACGGGGGACCTCAACCTCCAGGACTCCGTCAACCCCGGGGGGGGGGCGAGTCGAGGGGATAAAACTGAGCTGGTGGACAGGACCGGGGAAGTTGCCCTGTCTGCTCAGAGCAATGATGTCTCTCTGTCTCTCTGTCTCTCTGTTTCTCTGTCTCTCTGTCTCTCTGTCTCTCTGTCTCCACATCCCTTCAGTCTCCACATCCCTTCAGTCTCTCTGCCTATCACTCATCCTCATCCACATCCTCATCTCCTTCATCCCCTCATCCTCCTCTGTTCGGCCGCCTGCAACTAACTATGGCACCACTTATTTTTGCAATACCCTGAAAATTCAAAAGTATATTGTTAACAAGTGGGGACTTCTCTTCAGAGCAGTTGACCACGCATGGCGAATAATTAACTGTCATATCAGACTGGCGGCGGATTGAGCGCCTTCATCATGCCAATGCTGTATCGCAGCACTCAGCATTAATGCTCTGGCAGGCGCTGTATTCGTCTCCGACAAGGCCGTCGCAGACCAGCAGAAGCTTCCGATAACCAACGCAAGATCATTTCACGGTTGGCCCTCGTACTCAAGATTATGTGTGGTGCTATAGGTGGAGAAGTTGTTCGAATAATGGAATAGCTAGATCTGAATGCCTCTGCAACCTGTATTGAATGACATGCAGCCATACAATTGTTCACCTTGCGAGTCAGGGGCAACGTAGGACAGACGTCCCGCAAACGTGATGGCTTAAACAAGCATTTGCAATGTGTATGGGAACAATTCACCTGAAGCGAGCCTCAGGTCTCAACCCTTATTTTTTTATTTTATTTTTTTTTTAATTTTTTTTTTAATTTTTTTTTTTTTGTTTTTTTGTTTTTTATTATTTAATTTTTATTTTTTTTTTTTTTTTTTTGGAATTGGGAGAAAAAAAAATTTAATTATTAAATGGTTTTATTTATAAATTTTTAAAAAAAGGATAAGAAGAGAGGAGGGGGGGGGGGTGGCTTTTTTTTTTTTTTTTTGATAAAAAAAAAAAATTTATTTTTTTAAATACGCCTGTCTAGAAAGCCCCCCGCATGTAGTAGGTTATTGTGAATGCAACGTGACCTCCCAGGCCCTCATTTTATCTGAACCTGATTTGACCACATGCATGGAATGTCTGCAAGCGACAGTCCTTCCCGTTTTGTACGAGTTCACTAATGTGAACCATTTGACGGTAAAGCTTAGTAATGGTCCGGCATATTTATTTGACCTGACCTGTGATGTCGTCCGTAACATCGATGTCAGGAACATTAAATATGGTTTTTCGAATGTTATCATTACTCTTCGTTTCATTTTGATCCGTCCATTGATTCTGTGGTTATGGAGGGGGCTAATCCTCGCAGTGGGGTCAGCCGCGTTACCCGGCTGGCCAGGGAATTGGCGCTCCCTCGGGTTAACACAGCCGCCCCGATAATGGTTATGGAAACGCGGATATGTTTCTGGGGACTCGTTTGGTCTCAATCGTCCATTCCTCTCTTCAAATTCCGGTATCCACCCCGTACCAGCGACCTTTTGTATGCCTTTATCCATGGGCGCTGTATGACCGAAGCAGTCGATGCGCCCCTAAGCCCAAATAACCAACCAACCAACTATGCCTTTATCCATCCCTGCAACACCAACCCCTCCCTTGACACGAGCAGGTAGGTCAGCTTCCCCTGGTCCACTCGTCAGCTCAGTTACATCCCGGTAGTCGCGCCCCCTTGGCCCGCCCACGGGGTTGACGGAGTCCTGGAGGCTGAGATCCCGCGTCACACGGTGCTAGCTGTGACGGGGGAGCAACACGCCTCTTTGGTCCTAATATCCCGGAGGAGCGGGCGGGCCCGTAGGGCCCCATACGGGCCAAGCGACATGTCGCCTCAGGCCGAAGGTCTGGGCCCTGGCCCAGCACCTGCTGGCCTGGTCGGCAGGGGTCAAGTGGTGGGCGGCGCTGGAATCAGGTCGGGGTGGTGAGTCTCTCTCTCCCGGCCTGACGATGGCGTCGCCCGTCCCGTACAGCTCCTCTGGCGCCTGACAACCTCCCGTCCGCGGGACTCAGGCATCCCTCCAGTTGGGCCCCAAAGAGGTGGGGCGTCTCGAGGAGCAGACAAAACACACTGCATGGCTTCTCCAACAAATGAAGGCACTCTTAGTCCCTCTCGTAGGGGTCAGACAAACATATGCCCCCGCGGAGATTTGAACCTCCCCATGGGACATGCTCCCGGTCCTCGGATACTGGTTTTCAGAGGAAAGAATAAGAGCCTCGCGTCCCTGTCCCCCTTCAAGAGGAGGGACGGTTGCGACAGATTTGGTGAAATTGTGAGATGCCAGAAGCTGAATACGGAGCTCTGAAAGTAGAATTCGCGGATGCAGGACAGGCTGGTAAGGCACTTACATTGTCGGAGTTTGGGTACTGTGTGCGGAAGAACGGTACCAAGGAAAACATAATCATCGAAATCACTGTGGAACCATATAAAACAAAGAATACATCGCGGGGGATTATCAATTGTTTTGACCTAAAGGGTGTATGAGAGCACGAGCCTCACACCTGATACGATCGTGCGTGCTCAACCTACACCAAGGAAAGGGAAATCATCGCAATAAATTACACGAACAAGATAACGATTAGAGAGGCTAGGGACCTATACGAAAAGTCCCTGCCCAGAAGATCATACGCTTCAATAACCAAAATTATATTTAAAGCGCCACAAAACGTACAATCAGACATGACTTCCGAACTAATAGCGCAACTGACTGCCCTTCTTCGAGCTTTCGGAGTACCTGTGACGTCGCCTACAAGGAAGGGCGGGAAGCCCAAAAAAGACACCGAAGCGACCGAAGCCACGCCAGCCACGTGTATAAATGCCCTGACGAGCAACCAGAGATCACCTGCCGTTCAATACTTGAAGGGAGGGAATGGATTCAGGTCAACCGGTCAAAGAGGTCTGTTCTACCTTCCCTACCAGATTCCATCACCTCCTCATCTACCACGTCACCTACTTTGAAATTCCCGCCTCCCGCAACCTGCCCGTCCTCCAACCTCCCCTTGCCCACACACCCCCACTACCACCCTGAAATCCCTCACATCCACTTCTTCCCTTCCTGAATCCTGCCCCATCCCCGTGACCCAACCCTCACCCTCACCCTCAACGTCGTCTTCAGCACCTCCCTCGCCGTCCCACCGACCAATCCAGATTTCCTATGAGTACCTAAATTACCAGCCAGCCGAGCGGCGTGCCAGGGAGGCCAAGCGGACACGGCTCGCCCAGATGGAGAGGGCCCGGGCGAAGAACCACCAAGGAATTGACAAGGCTCCACCCGCAAGGCCTGCTACCCCATCGCCGCGAAGGCGAGTAGAGGGGTAGAGTAGACGGCCCAGTCAGCAAATGAGATGGGCCCTCCGCCGCCTCCGCCCCGGCTGGGGCCCCAGAAAAGAGGCTACCCACAAGCTCTACACTGGACGAGGCGTCGCCGCGTTCCCGCCCCAGAACCCAGTCCCTAGGACTGAATAGGGATAACCCCCGGGGTTATCAGCGTCGCCATCTTTCGGACGGACGAAAGACTCGGAGCTTCAAAACGAGTTTTTCGTTACCGCTCCTAGTCTCTTCTTTCTAGTCAACCCTAGTATTATCTCTAAGGGATCCATCACCTCAAACCAACACTTTCATCATGTATCTTTTAATCCATTTCTAACAGGCTCCTATGCAAGCTTTTTTACAATGGAGTTACAGAGGTTTTAGAAACAGTACCCAGGAAGTACAGGTAGTCTTAAATCAGCATGCCCTATCGCTGTGTTTGCAAGAGATGAAACTCCGACCAGATTCACGTCTCACATACAGGGATATTCTATCTTTCGAAAGGATGTGGTGGCCGACACGGTTGCGCACGGTTGAGTCATGGTAGCCATCCACAATAGTATAAGAGCAAGGGAGATTACTCTAAACACCGGTCTCCAGGCAGTGGCAGCTCGGATCGACCTAGGTCGCAGCTCATTAACAGTTTGCTCCATTTACTTGCCTCCTGGGACTGTTTTTGCCCGTGGTGAACTAGCCCGGTAATTTTTAGAACTCCCACCACCTTGTTTAGTCCTAGGGGATTTTAACGTCCATCATACGATGTGGGGCTGTGATGATGTGAACACAAGAGGTAACATTGTACGGTCTTTTATCATGGATAAAAGAATCCCTTTGCGTCTTAAACACTGGCATCCGAACACACTTTACGATGCCAGCCGGCCACACCTCGGCGCTAGATCTGAGTTTGTGCACTCCACAGCTGGCACAGCATTTTGACTGGTCGGTATCTGACGACCCCATGGGCAGCGACCATTTCCCAATATTGCTTACATATCGAGGAGACACAACACTCGGTACCAAACCCCAGCGATGTAATCTGCGCAAGGCTGACTGGGGTGCATTTGAAACCCAACTCAATAACGCATTCTCCACACAAACTGAACAACACCCACACCTGATAGAACATTTTTCATCGCTGCTGTTAGGAGCAACATCAAGGTGCATCCCGAAAACGTCGGGATCCCCTCATATGACCCCTGTTCCGTGGTGGACCAAGGAGTGTCGAGATGTCATTCGGGGAGGACGCCGCGCATTCAAAATGTTTTCTCGAAATAGTACCACAACCAACCTAATTTTGTTTCGTAAGGCGAGAGCGAGTGTACGTCGGATCATCTTGGAAGCCAAGCGTATGTCTTGGAGAGCATATGTCAATACTTTGAATTGGTATACCTCCTCGTCACAGGTATGGTCCCGAGTTAAAAGATTTCAGGCACACACCGTTCAGTTCCTCTCCCTGCGCTGCTAATTACGAACCAGGACATAATCCGTCCTGCAGAAGTTGCCTGTGCGATTTGTCATGTTCTATCGCAAAGAAGGCGAAGAAGCGTTGTTAATCTCGAGTTGTTACGCCATAAAGCCATATTGGAGTCGAAGCCAATTGGTTTTACCACATTAGTGCGCTACTCATACAATCGACGTTTTACCATGGTAGAATTAACCTACGCAATCGGATCACTCAGGACTACAACAGAGGGTCCGGGTGGCATCCATCCACAATGCCATGTTGAAGCGCCTTCCACCCTGGGCTCTTGTCTCTGCTTTCCTGTTTTAACTCATTGTGGCTAGGTGGTCATTTTCCCTCCTCTTGGCGAGAAGCCATTGTAATCCCAATTTTAAAACCAGGCAAGACTGGCAGTGATCCTTTACATTGTCGTCCCATCTCGTTGACATCATGTCGTTGTAAACTCATGGAACGAATGGTAAATGTCCGCCTCGTCTGGTTTCTCGAAAAAGGAGGCATCCTCACAAGCTTTCAATGTGGGTTCAGGAAAAATCGTAGCGCGCTAGATCACGTTTTGCGACTAGACACAGTAATAAGACACAACTAAATGCAAAATAGTCACGTGGGAGCAACTTTTTGGACATAGAGGACGCCTATGATACAGTATGGCGTTACGCAATACTCCTGGAAGTGTGGAACCATGGGATACGCGAACCGATGGGAACTTTTCTAAAGAACATCCTATGCTACAGCATTTTCCGTGTCCGCATGGGACATATAACATGTGGTTTATATGTCTCCACATTTTGTCCAGGTGAACGGCGTCCCACAGGGGAGCGTACTCAGCGTTGCGCTGTTTACAATTTTAATCAATGACAGCAAACGGGCTGTCGCCGAGTATTGGAAGGTCTGTTTTTGTTGATGATTTAGCTATCTGGTCTTGCGCGGCGCGATCATCATCCATGGAGAGGCAGCTACAGCTCGCCGTAGCCCGTCCAGAAAAGTGGACAATACTAAACGGCGTTCGATTTTCTACTTCCGAAACGGTGGCTGTACACTTCTGCCGACTTCGCCGCCACTGTCCAGAAATGGTAGTTAAGTTGTAATACCAGGAAATACCTGTGAAGTCAGCGGCTCGCTTCCTCGGCGTCCTTCTGGACAACCGGCTAACCTACCGCGACCATATGCACACATTGCGAGATAGGTGCTTTCGAGCAATGAATATCATGAAGTGTGTTTCACGAACTGACTACGGGAGCTGACAGAGCAACGCCTTTAATGTTATATCGATCTCTAATCCGCGCGAAGCTTGATTATGCGTATTTTATATATGACGGTACCAGTAGCTCCGTGAAGCGGAAGCTTGACACCGCGCACCACACAGCACTGCGGATTGTCACGGGAGCATTTCGGACCCCGCCAGCTCCAAGTATTTTGGCAGAGGCCCATGCGCCATCGTTGGCGAACAGACAAGAGAAGCTGGGACTCCGACATGCCATGAATCTGAGGCAGTTTCCAACGCATCCTACATACAAGTCCGTTTTCTCACACCATGCGCTGTCAAATTTCCGTGGGCATAGAGGTGAGAGGCTACGACCATTCTGTGTCAGAATCCGTCTACTACTTCAAGAGGCTCAAATCCCACTACGAGGTGTTGCGAGGATTAAACACATGCAAATTCCGCCATGGGAACTCACCTCACCAGAAATTGACATCTCCTTTGCAAAATCCAAGAAAGGACAAACAGTCTCGGACCGTTTCCAAGCGGAAGCACGGGAGCTATTGGAAGTGTATCGTTGCTACTCTCGAACATACACTGACGGGTCCAAGACAGTCAATGGGACAGGTTGTGCATTTGTGTGTCGGACAGCTACGAGATCATTTACTTTACCACCATATGCATTTGTGTGCACTGCTGAGTTGGTTGCGATTATTAAGGCATTATGTTTTATTCAGGTTGGAGATGAAACCCAGCATCTTATTGTAACTGACGCGCTGAATTGCCTTCAGGCCCTTCAGTCCTTTTATCCATCAAACCATTTTGCTCAAGAAATTCTGATACGTTTGACATCATTAGGTAGAGCGGGTATGGTAAGACATCCTATATTGGGTGCCGAGCCATACCGGTGTCACTGGTAATGAGCTCTCAGACGCTGCTGCCAAACGTGCCGCGCAGTCTTGTGGAACTCGAACTTTGCCTCTTCCCGCCAGGGATTACTACGCAAAAGTAAATGCTTTCTTCCAAGGAAAGTGGCAAGAAAGCTGGAACCACCTGGTTTTAAACAAACTTCGATCCATAAAACCAGTTATGGCACCGTAGACGTCATCACTGAAAAAAAAAGATGTAGGCGAGAGGAGGCGATTCTGGCACACCTGCGCATAAGTCACACATATGCAACGCACGGTTACCTTTTGAGAAGGGAGGCGGGGCCACGCTGTTCCCGATGTGGTTCACATATGCCTGTTCGCCACATACTGTTTCCCAACTTCACGGTGGAACGAAGGCGGTACTTTGGATCCACTTTCGATAACTTGTCGTACTGTGATGTTTTAGGTGACAGCTCCGAGATCGTCCATGCAGGTCAACTGTATCGATATATCGCACGTAATGTTATCCATTCCACAAATAGACCCATGCTGCTAAGCGGAATGATGTGAAAAGTGAGACATGGGCGCTACACAACCAGTAACAGTTGATGCGCCCCTGAGTCCAAATAATCAATAAATCGGGGGGGCAAAAATCGCCAGTGACTGGTGTTTGGAAGAGAACGCCAATTATTTCCCAGTTCAGAAACATTGTTTGGTCAAGAACTCTGTGTTCTCAAGAAAAAGTTCGAAGTGCATGCATTTTGCAAAATTGTAGTTTTGGATATGTACTATATATTTCCAAACTTACCTCTTCAGTAAAATGTACATGTCGTATGGTAGTTTCTACCACAGTGTGTCAACCGAACAATCCTTGTCCCCATTGAGCATTCAACTGCAGCTGGTGGGCGCTAAATGACCAAACTTTGTCGATGCGCCCTAAAACGCAAATAACCAACCAACCAACTGCAGCTTTATGATCACTTCAGCATACCGATGCACCGAAGTGCTTCTGGTAGCGTGTATTTGTCGAAAAAGAACCTGTTTGCACTTGTCGGGAACGTGATGCGTTCATTCAGCTGGCATTGCTCGTCTACCGCCGTCGCGTGTCTTCTCGTGTGACGTCACGACCAGTAATGTGTCGGGCCCAGCTAGGCAGCCAATCAGCGTCCAGTCATCGCCCGTTGGCGTTTGTTGTTTGTGGCGATCATATGAACAGGTGAGATTCAATTGCAGCACAATTCAGCCCTTCTAGGGTAGGTCATGGAGCAGGTCGCGGTAATGTGGAGTGATAATAGTCACGGAAGAAAATATGCAAAGGTCCCAGTGTTCGGCGCGGGATGCTGCACTTTGGTGAAAGACGTGTAGCCATTCTGATTGATTATTTGGGATTAAGGGTGCATCTTTAAAACATCTTTAAAAACAGCATAGACAATCATTATAAGAATAGAGGGCTTGCTTTTCAGTATTACGGGGAGGGCTGATTGACAGATTTGGTGGGCAACTGGTTCAGTGTACAGAGTGCAACCAAGAAGGGCCCTTGTGGCTCATGGAGAGGGGCATCTGGCAGCTGAGTGTCTGGCATGGCAGAGGTACGGGATTCGATTCCCAGCGGTGTCCGTCCTTCCTGCCAGGGTGAGAGGCAGGCGACGCCATATGGCCTCAGCTGCTGAGTGCGTCGAAAAGTCACAGCCACCACCATCGTTGGATCAGGGCCCTCTTCACTGGTCGGAGCCCTCCTCCAGCTCGAGGCCTATCCAACGACCTGGGGTTTCATCCCATGGCACGTGAGATTCCCTTCCACAGCTAAGGGTCTCTTCGTCAGCTCAGAAACACTATCTACTCAAGATCCCTCCTCCCCGTTGCCTATTTTGTCATGCCAGCTGGGATCCTCCCCCTCCCCACCCCAGTGAACCGCATATTTCTTCGTTTTTAGCATCAAATTCACATATCCCAACCGTGTTAGGTATATTCTGTCGCTGTCTCGTCGTGCCCATTATATTATTGTAATAATACGCCCAAAGCCCGTGAACCTTTCAAAGGTACGGATCCCATTCGTCAGTCCAGAAACCTTCACATCGCCTCGGTGTTCCTCGGTCGATTCAGGGGCCATTGGTATGTGCTCTGGGCCCTCTCCAATATTCGAGGAACCTTTGTGGTGGCCAAGGACCCTCACCGTCGGCTCAGTGCTGCCTTCGTTGACTCAAAGACGCTCTTTGAGCCAATGAACAGCCCAGGAGGCCTTAACCTTCGCCAGAATTCGGCATTTTACCACCTTCGGTCGTATAGGGTTGGTGTAGGGGGTCGGTTGGTACGACCCCTCCCCTTGCGATTCGAAACCGTGCATGCTACGAAAACGAACCACGGACAAAAGTTATAGATCTGGACAGGATCTCGCGATTGGAATTCAGTATGGCCTTCCAAGGTAAATGGTTAACCTTCCCGGTCATGTGAAATGTCAATTTTTCCCCTAAGAAAATCGTCGATTATATCGAAACTACTACCTACATATACATGCAATGGCCAGAAATATGTTTATTGGGACCTTGCGAACATAACAACATGTCACACAATGTGATAGGACCAATATGTCATGCACCAAATTAGGTCCAAACCGTGACCCCAAATATCCAACTTGAAAAGTGTTTCCAATTTCGCAGTTTATAGTTCCTATGGTAAAAATTGACGCTGAATTCGAATTCAGCTATAAAAATTACCGTAGGTCAGCTAAAAAGGTTGAAAGGTGAAACGAGGTCAACCGAGGTCAGCCGAGGTCACCGATTCTTGGAACATTATTTTTCAATGGGAGCCAATCTGGGCATCTGTATTTTTCATGATATGCCCATAATTACGCCAAGTACGTTAAAAATACATGCGATAATCACGTATTTGTTAAAAGCTGGTCGGAGGTGCTCCCCTTTATGACATCATAACTCCGTGACTTGATATGACCTCCCAAAAACAAATTCTCTAAAAGTTATCAAGAGGTTGCCCCAGGTGTACTGAAAATCTCAGAGCGATCCGTTCATCGGTTTGGAAGGAATACACAAAACCTTTAGGGGTTGCACCCCCACCTATACGGGCGATGGTTAATATCCGACTAGGGCCCTCCGTCGGGAAAACGTAAAGGCCCTCTCCAGTGGACTTCATCGTAAAAGCCCCCTTCGTAAATGCCCTCTCCAATGGACTTGGGTTCTCTCTGATGGCTACGGGCTCTCCGTCGGTTCAGGGGTCATCTTCCTTGGCTCAGAGGCATCTTTACTGGCCGAGGCCCTTTCCGTCACCCCGGAGTCTCTTCCAACCACCCAGGCCCCATCCGTCAGCCGAGGGACCCTTCATGTCGACTTGGGGATCTGTCGATATCTTAACGAGGGCCCCTCTGATGGTCCGTGAGATTTCCTCTCATGTTTTGGACCCTGTTGGCTCAGGTGCCCGCTCCGTTGGGTCGACGTCACTCTCTGTTGATTCTGGGTCCCACTTCACTGGCCTTGGCTCTCCGCCCGTCTGACAGAACATATGTTAACATGTTGGCATGCAGCATGTCAACCCCGGGGACCTTCATATCGGCTTGGGGCGCATGTCGGACCAGGACCCTTTCAGGTGATCCGGAACCCTGTTTGCTCAGTTCCCTCCATGTTGGCTCAAGGTGGCTCAAGGTGCTCGGCGCTTGCCCCACATTCCAAAGACTACCATCTTTCTCTCTCAGTCAGCCAAGGATTCTTCATGTCGGCCTGGGGTCCCTTTGTTGGTCCAGGGGTCCTTCATGTCGTCTGGGCCTCTGTCTGATGGCTTCGGTCCTTTCTGGTGGCCAGGGACCCTCTGCTTCAGCTCAGGGCCGTTTCAATTTACTCAAGAGCGCTATTTGCTGACCGATATCCTCTCCGTCAGCCCGAGGGTCCTTCCAACGACACAAAACTCCACCACCCCGTCATTCCAGGGTCTTTCATATCGACTTGGGTCCCTCTGTCGGTCCAGGGATGCTTCATGCCGGCTTGGGGTCCTCTTCGATGACCCAGGGTATTATCCGGTGGTTAGGACACTGACGGATGAGGGCCCTCCTTCGGTTCAAGATACCTTCTCCGTTGGCTCGGGGACTCTTTTTTACTGGTCGGTGCCCTCTCCACCAGCCCGGGACACCTGCTTCAGCCTGAAGAACATCCACGTTGAACTGACCTGGGACCGTCAGTGTCTGTCTTTGGGCACTTTCCGTTAAGGCTGAGTCCTTTTTATCGGTCCAGTGCCCTCTGCATCAACCCTGGACCCCGTATTTTAGTACAGGGGCCCCTCGCATCATTCCTGGGGCCCTTCTCGTTGGTATCTGACCCCCACCGGCTATCCATTCGCTTAAGCTCTCAGGGGCCCTCCAGTTCACAAGGACCAACAGTTTGAAAGTGGGCGAAGGTTCCGTCAGGTCTCAAGGGACCTTTCAGTTCCCATTGGTCTCTACAGCTCCTCAGCCAGGATATCCATAATTTCTCACTGGTCCCTCCAGCCACTCAGCCATTTGGGCGATTGTTGCATTATGAATTATCGAATTATAAAAAGTAACTCTTCTGGCGAGGTTTAACGTTAGTTTACTTAAGTACCCATTTATGCTAAACCCTTAATCCATGAAACAGCATAAGGTAAAGAAAACGCACTATGAGGCCTCCTTTGAGGTGCAGCAGGGATCCCCTTTCATCCTTGATCCTTCACCCTCCCCTCAGAAGAATTTCGTGGCGACGCCACTGCCACCTGCTCAAAGCTCAAGGTTCCCGGGGCCTCAAGACTTTCCTCAAGTGCCCATCCTGGAACCGGCGAACGGACGTAAGTACCAACCCTGGACCAGATGAACGGGCTCATGCAGCCACCCTGAAGCCGGTTCCATACGAACCCGACGTACTCAGTATTTCCTCACCTCCGCTTCACTTGTTAGCATGTTTCGGCCCCATAAAAGCTACCGCCAGTTGACTGGTCAGTTGACTCCGCGTTTGGAGATATGTGGTGTAGGCCCTCTCCTTCTGTCACTGCGAATCGCGGGGATGGTGTTTGTGTTTGACGCCAACCATAATCGAGTATATTGCTCACGCCTTACTCATTCATAAGCCGTAAGGTCTGCCGTACGCTATGCATTGGTATTGTATATTGCACGATCCAAGTAACATCCATACACATATGGCAATTTCACATCTTCGTCAATAAGTAAAAGTAGCAAGCTTGCCAGTCGGTACGAAATAACGCTTATGAGGGGCACGTATGGCGCACCGGGCCATGCACCATTTTCAAACGACACTCAAGGTTGTATTTTCTGACAGGGGGTTATCTTTCTCGTATTGTGTATGGCCACACAAATGCATCGATCGATGTGACTATAAACACACACGCGCGCACACATACACAGGCGCACACATACACAGGCGCACACATACACAGGCGCACACATACACACACACACACACACACACACACACACACACACACACACACACACACACACACACACCGGCGTTGTACCGACACTGAATAGGGTCGCAGTAAGCCAGCCGACCTTGTACCTCAAATGGTCCGCAGCCATTTTGGTTCCTTCAAACCCTCAGAGATGTGGTCGGATTTATCCGCCCACTAGATCATGAGTTGCGGCGGTGCACACACAGTGCTGGCGTAAGGACTGGGCCGGCGCCGCGCCGCCAGGAGTGTCAGGGGCCGGTCATGCCACGGCCAACACACGTGTGGCGCACCGTGCACTCAGGCTTTAAACAGCACTCAAGGCTGTGTTTTTTTGCCGTCAAATGGTTGTCTTCCTCGTATTGTACATGGCTGCACAAATGCATCGATTGCTGTTTCACCAGCCTTTTTCGTACCAGGTTCAGCAAGTCCAAGCAGGACGACATTTACTGTTGGATAGCAGGAAGTTTATCGTCCTCCCATTGTCTTTGTAGGGTGCTTCACTCGTTATCATACTTGCGGCTAATTTGCATACGTTTTTCCGCAAACTGATTCGTTTTCCTAACAGGATGTTCTTACCCTACCTTTCAAGTTGAAATATGTTGTCGCATTTGTAATATGAACGGTAATAAATGTGCTCATAGTTTTAGGACATAAAATCACACGAAATTATTTTAAATTCAACAGAAGATGAACACATACGCTTTGACACTGCATAGATATTGAACCAATTTTTACCAGTATAATGCTTCAATGTTGGTTATCATTGTTGCGACACACTGACCAATGCTTAAAATCCAAAGATCTGAAACAGTAGAGAAATGTCGAATTTATGCAGCTTCTATTGGTATCGATTAAGATGCATTGGTCTGCAGCTGGGTACATTGGTAAGGTAAGACGTATCAAGGCGTGTGTGTAGATCAAGGCATGATATGTAGAGAGGTAAAGTGTAGATCACGTATAGGGGTAAGGTAAGGCATAGAGGTGTTTGAGGAAGGGAAGGTATCGACAGGTGTAGAGAGGGTATAGAGGTAGGGTAGGGTATCTAAGGGTATTGCGGAAAGGTAAGGTATAGAGAGTCATAAAGGTTGTAAGTTTGTCACCCGATGGGTGATAACGTGATGGATAGTTGCCAATAGTCTAGAACAAGGTTCTGTGGCCTGCGACCCACCTTCAATTGTTGTACCCACATGGCACTGAGCGGTGGCGCTGATTTCTTGTCGGGAACATCCCAGATCATAAATGGAACTTTTGATATTCTGGGCATGTTATCCTTTCCGGTACAACCTTTGAGCGTACACCTGGTGGAGCCGGACTCAGCACAGATGTTCTTCAAATGTATGTAGAAACTGTAGTCCTTCCAAACTGACGGTTTAAGACTGGCGGACTTTTTGACTGGTCCTCACGATATATTTCGGGCTTTCAACCGGTCTTTTGCAAGGTCGTTGGCCGGCTTACATACAATACCGGTATTTTGCCCGGGCTTCAGGGTATCTTTACCTGGGCACAATCGGGCCGGACCCGACCGTATCAGGCCTGATCGGACTGGCTGAGCTATGAAGTCGGCCCTAGTCGGGCCTGACTCAGGCCTGTCGGGCTGGCCGGACCATAGCAGGCCCAGTCGGATCTGAACCAGGCACATCGGACGGGTCGGGTCATAGGGGGCCCCAATCGCTGCTAGAATAGGGTGCGTAGAGGCCACCGGTGCTACATTTAGCGCAACACAACCTGAACCCCTGCCCCCAATTAATTTTGAAATTTTTCACACCAGGCACTACCTCCGCAGCCGATGCAGGTGGTGACACCCCGCACCAGACACCGGTCCCCATACTGCTGCCGGAGCAGTTGGAGGTGTTGCTGACAGAGCCGGAGATACTGGCGGAACAGTGGGAAGTGGTGCCGGCAGAGCATTGGGAGGTGGTGGTGGTGGTGGTGCCGACAAAGCAGTAGGAGGTGGTACCGACAGAGGAGACAGCGCCTGGCACGGGCCGGATCCGTAGTTGGAACCTTCACATGTGACCCTGGGTCCGGGAAAGTGACCGCTGCACAAGGCAATGCTACCATAGCGATAGCGATCCAGTTTTTTGCACGTTAGTATGCTAAGCTTCAAAGAAGCACGGTGCCATGCTGCCGAAAGCGAGCTGTGCTGACCATAAACAGACCTTGGTTGGCCTTCGCTGAAGGTGTATCTGGAAGGTAGACTGAGACAGCGTGGCCTCACAGAATAGGGCTGATGGCGCCTCAGTTGCAGGCGGGAGTGTTTGAAGCAATTGCATCGTGCCGAGTTCAGTTGCGACAGGTCAGTGTGCCAGCAGTGTGTGACCACTGATGGTGGCTCGGCGGCTGGCGGTGTGGCGTCTGCCGGACCACCAGCCGCGGAGCCACAGTGTGGCGTCTGCCGGACCACCAGCAGCGGAGCCACAGTGTGGCGTCTGCCGGACCACCAGCCGCCGAGCCACAGTGTGGCGTCTGCCGGACCACCAGCAGCGGAGCCACAGTGTGGCGTCTGCCGGACCACCAGCCGCCGAGCCACAGTGTGGCGTCTGCCGGACCACCAGCAGCGGAGCCACAGTGTGGCGTCTGCCGGACCACCAGCAGCGGAGCCACAGTGTGGCGTCTGCCGGACCACCAGCCGCCGAGCCACAGTGTGGCGTCTGCCGGACCACCAGCAGCGGAGCAGCTGTTCGCTTCATCAGCCAAGCAAATAATGGCTGGTGCGAACCAGCGGCGCAGCCACGATAATTTTTCGCCTTCATTTCGACGCGGCGCTCCATGCAACCTAGGGATGGCTGTGTTGAGCGGTGGGGGAGCCGGGAGTGCGCTGCGCAGTTCCTTAAGCATTTCTTGGTACGCGAGCAATGCTTGTGGATGCACAAATTTAGTATACGGGTGCATGTGCACACAGGTCACACAGAGACAACGCATACCCCTGGTGCCTTCGGCCTTTCTACACAGCAGTTCTAGGAAGGGAAGCAGTTCTCACTCGTGGCTTTGATTTTGCTCAGGATTCTGCCACTCCCGTTTCAGTGTCAATTAGATGCCAATGATACAATATGTATGCTTACAGTATATCATATAATGTCGCTAACACCTATCCATCAGACCTGAAAGCCCAAAGGGTTCCTCTTACACGAAACCACTTGGATTTGAGCCAATTCATTTCAAGATGGTAGATGTGTCCTGTATTTTCAGTCACGATTCATTGGAAGGGCTCAGAACGCTCCAAGGATGGCACACGTGCCATTGCGGCCATAGTCCCGGGTCGTTTGGAGGGCCCGGGACCCTCAAAAGACGACGCACGTGCCATTCGAAAGCTGGGTTTATGTATATTACGAATATGCAGTTGTAATGAAAATCTACGATCGTTTTTTCCTCGAAAGATGTAGTATTGTTCAATTTTGCAGGGGTACCATCCCTGGCTGGTTTCCCTTCTTTCCGATACAGATCCTACGAGGTCAAGATGCCCTCATGACTGCTGGTCAGGTGCCCCTGTACTGCACAAAAGGGTTTTTACAAGAGCAGAATGCACCTACAATTTCTGGAGTGTTGTTCTCGTCTGGGGTGTCCCAGCAACCGTTTGGTGCTCATAAGGCTGCTGTGGTGTCTCTACAACAGTTGGGGTCCCACTCTACAGAATGCATGGATGCCTCACAACGGATGGCATGCCTCTATGCAGACTGTTGGGGGTCCCTACGAAAGTTGGGATGTCTCTCTGCAGCTGAGTGTACCTAGAACGGCTGAGAGCCACTCTGCGTACTGCAGGGATGCATCTGCAATGACTGGAATGCCCCTACAATGACTGGAATGCCCCTACAATGACTGGAATGCCCCTACAATGACTGGAATGCCCCTACAATGACTGGAGTGTCCTATAACGACTGGAGTGTCCTCTGCAGTAGTGGTCGTTTAGGCTGCAGGAACATCCCTACAATGTCGCGTAAGCCACTTTTTGTAGCCGGTAGTAGTGCCTCTAACGAATGGGACCCTCCCCCATCCCTGGCTCCATCAATGCACAGTTTGATATCTCAATCGAAAAACTGGTCATAAATGCATTTCTCGACTATTTTTCTATGCCGCATTTCTGGCGCCATTATATCAGCAAATGAATGAAGCATACGAAGTCACAGTTTTTATGACAATTTTCACAAGATTTGACATAGAAATAAGTCGATGAATATCGACAACATTACCTGTGGAAAAGAAACGACGCACACGTGCACAAATGTTGTCGCAGTTTGATGATTGATAAAAGTCAGCTGCATTCTGAAAACATGGACAAGTGAGATGTGAAATGATAGCTGAGAACATTCTCATTGCGTTAAGCTATTCAAAAAGGCATACACCAGTTAACAATATGCTATTTGTTGTCAAACAATCAGTAATTGCAATAGTCGTTCAACGTTTTAGTACCTCGAAGTTCAAGTAAGGTTTTATAAAACGCACAACAGCGCACAGCCAGAGACCAATCCCAATGAAATCAGCGATCCTTGACTATTTGTGCCGCAAGCTTCAGCTGCACCTAGCCGCTCTAACACCGATAGTGATCACTTGTATCTCTAGCTTCTTATCTCTATCAATTGTATCCCGACAGGTCGCAGTGCGGTGCGGTGCCCAGCCCGGGCGGCACGGGGAAGCCTGAGTCGGACGCCGCGACGCGTCGGCTGGCGGAGTGGGTCTTGACCGGGTAACCTGATTCAGTGGTTGCTATGCCAAAAAGTCCCCTAACTGGCGAGGCGACTGAGTCGAGATAGGTCTCGCACAGCGTCTCCCACGGCATGGAGGCTGTCTTTGCCTGTAAGGTTCGGGTCATTGTAGTTGGATTTGCGTACAGTGAACATGGAGTTGCGTGACAGCAGAGGAATTGGTGGACTTGTTAGCCAGTGCAAAAGCGTCTGGGCGTGGGAACTAGCTTACGTGTTTAATAATATTTTGCGCTTGATCATGGAGAAAATCCATCAGTGATGCCTGCGAAGTGTGTCGTCGATTGTGGACTTCAGAAAGGCGACCGACTTATCGCCAAGAACTTAAAAGGAAAGTTGGTTAAGTGCATGCGAGCCAAGAACAAATTCAGAAGTCAGTTTACGACTAATCTTTCGGGAGACGAGGTGTACTCCGTGTCCCTGAAACGTGGTGACCACGTCGTGAGTGATGA
Organism: Imbricaverruca yamaguchii; assembly: GCA_034440575.1. Classification (NCBI taxonomy): domain Eukaryota; kingdom Metazoa; phylum Arthropoda; class Thecostraca; family Neoverrucidae; genus Imbricaverruca; species Imbricaverruca yamaguchii. The sequence continues at coordinate 255 of JAOTOL010000533.1, read as the reverse complement.
TGAAGCAAAGACCTTCCTTAATGACGACGCCGTGAAGAGAGCGCAAGGGCGGCCAACTAGAATCTACGATCACCTCAGCGCCCGTTCTCGGCGTCGGGCATTCTCAAGAGTTACTGAACAGCACAATTATCTGTAGCTCGTGGAGGTTGCTGGGAAAAGTACTCGTGCTGAGGGCATGAAGGACGCAGCTTTCGTGCTGCGACAGGTGGGGCATCACTGAATCGGCCCAGCAAGACTTCGGGCTCTCAGAAGCTC
>JAOTOL010000532.1:0-81097 GCA_034440575.1 Imbricaverruca yamaguchii | reverse complement strand
ATTGAGTCCTACGGTACCTCTGATGGATGGCCTGTGTGCTATGTATGTCCCTATGTCCTGTGTGTTAACAGTAACTGAATATCCAGACCTAGGACGAATAGGGAGGGTGAAAATCCGTCCACTGACCTGCTATGTGCGGGAGCGGAGTCACACCAGAACCGATCTGCTGCCCCCGACTGCAGTCTTCCCATTGCCTGCCGTCTTCCCATTGGCTGCCGTCTTCCCATTGACTCTCCGTTTACCGGGGAGGGGGTCTGGCGCGCCTTCTGGTGGTGACCAGCTAGCAGGGCAGGCTCGAGCGCCGCCTACCTCGTCGGCCACCGTCTGTCGCCACGTACACACGCAGACTGTGCGTCAGCATCGTCCGCAAGCGATGACGGATCAAGGCTGATGTGACGTCAGGTGGAACAATACGGCGAGTGCCGGGCCCTCGGCGGCGCCTGCGTCAACGAGGTGTGATCATCTCTCTGAGCCGGGCCGGTGTGATGGCCTTACGAGACAGATGGTGGTAGTCCCCGGCCAGTGCCGAGCTGGAGCTTGGTGTCGACAAGCACTGCCGCATATTACTGCATATTGTCACACACCGCCACACGCTGCCACATCGCCGCACATCACCACGCCTCGCCACACAGCCACACAACTACGTACAGCCACACATTTCCGCAGATTACCACACATTGCCACACATCGCCACGCACAGCCACGCAGGAACACAACCACATATAGCTACACATCACCACACGTGACCGCATAGCCACACATAGCCACATACAACCACACATTACCACATATTGCCACACTCAGCCACACACAGCCACACACATTGCCACATATTGTCACATGTACAGACATGTGTGTTTTCGAAACACACACACATTGAACACAGATCGTCGACACGCGAAATATTGGCGTACTAAATATTGGTAGGACAAATTATTCCTTACTATATTTATTACTTTATTTCTTACTATCTGAGGCATATCGACTCCACAGATTATGGACTGACAAAATACAAAAATATGAAATATAATGCTATTAATCCATAATTCCAATAGGAAATATCGAGAGACAACTCCACAGCTTACTTAGGTCACGTTACGACAGCAGGCTGAATATTGGACATGCAATCCCATGCTGACATCTTCTTGAGATTGCCGTCCTTTTCATAATTGTCCATTTGTGTAGAAAACGGTACGCTATAATCCATAGGTACACTGGATTTCTGCAAAATCATCTGTGGTACCTTTACTACGCCTGGCCGCTAAGAATGCAGGCTGTGCCGCTTCAAACAAATCATTATTGGTAGGCTGCGCTGCTTCACAATTTTCGTTGCGCGACAGTTTACCAGATTCACCACGGCCAGTGTACCTACCAGCTATAGGAATTCGCTTGTGCGGTCGTCACGTGACTATTTGCCCTGCAGCCATGAAATGAGAAACACGGGAATACAGACACACAGACACACACACACACACACACACACACACACACACACACACACACACACACACACACACACACACAGATATATATATATATATATATATATATATATATATATATATATATATATATATATATATGTAACAAAGCTTCCTGTGGGGGACACTCGGAACATAGAAATACCCCCCCCCCCCGTTCATGTAGCGGCAGGTACCGCGACGGAAGTCGTCGTCGCTGTTAACTCGGCAATCACCGCCAGCCGGGCTGTCGAGGCCAGTGTCTATTGTGACCCCTCCCCTCTGATCAAGTAACCCCGGCGCCGTTGACCGCCGCGGACGCCGCTGTCTCTGGTGTCTGACGGAAGTTGACGTGTCAGTGTCTGACGGTCGGATGTGGCCGTCATGGGTGTATGATGATGTGACAGCCTGTTCTGGGCCGAGCGCCACGAACTACCGGCTGCCTGCGGCAGCGTGGTTTCAGTTTACGTAAACATGTTTTGGGTTAATGTGTCTGTCGCCAGTCGTAGAGTCGGCCGACCGGGGCCGAGGCTCAGAGGTGTCTGAGCTGACGGAAAGTCTGATACAGTTTGACACACTGCTGTAGTGCATCGAGTCCGGGCATTGCTCTGGTTAGTTCAGAGCCGCGTGACGATGACGTGTCTCCTCGCGTGTGGCCAAGGGCGGATCCCCTGAAGCTATATAGACGCCGAGCGAGACGGATCGCTCTCTGTCTGGATCTCACCTGACTCTCTCTGTCGCTCATTATGTGTGGACGCCGCAGGGCGGCTGGCTGAGGCCAGCCGCCCCGGGCTGACTACTGCAGGTATGTCTGGTACTAACTGTTTGTAAACGCTGTATAACTGGCGAGATGTAAGCTTGTTAGACGGGAGTAGTATGTTTGAAGATCGATCTGTGTACAAGTTGGAGATTGTGTGTGAACGTTGCTTACAAGAGATTGAGATGATATCAGACTGAGTTTATATGAAGACCTGGATGCAGATATGTGTGAGATGGCTCAGAGCTCAGAGATGTGAGATCAGAGCTATGAAGTTGGAAGCTGCGAGCTGGTGAAATAATTATACCGGGGTTATCGTAACGCTCAGGTCCACCAAAGGTCGCTTTTCCGGGACTGGCCTCACTGGGCTTCCAGTCGAATCCTGCAAGCGTTTTGCTAATTCTGAAAGCGGAATTTCATCTTCCGACTCGCTAGTCGGGGGCTTCGAACGTTTTGTTAATTGCGACTGCGAATTTTCAGGGTCTGAATCACTAGACGTGGGCAGTGGTCGTTTTAGGCGTTCTGCTAACTCTGATAGGGGTAGATTGTCTTCGGAATCGCTCGAAGAGGGGAGTGGTCTTTTGTTTCATTGAACTAATTCCGAAAGTGGGGCATAGTCGTCAGACTCACTGGTCGACGGCAACGGCCTTTTGTTCCTCTGAACTGGTTCAGACAAAGGAATGTCTGGCTCGGTGTCACTTGATACCGGTGTTTGCTCAGCTGCATCCGCTGGCCAGGTCAGAGGTGCTCTTTCCGGCAGGTCAGACTCGACCGGAGGTGGTTGCACTGAACCCGGCATGGGCTCTGTGAACTCAGCGGTTTCATCATCCTTTGTTCTCGGCGGACTGCATACGTCCATGGGACAATCCTCACATGGACTGTAATCGGGGCCGGCCTCGGCCCGTTTGGCTGACCTAGAAGGCTGCAATCGTTCAGGGGCTGACTTTACTTTACGCCCGATACAAGGCACGCAAGTTTTAAGATACGCCGCAATATCCCTCCACATTCCACTCCAGTAATATCTAAATTTAAGCCTTGCGTAAGTTTTCGCGAGTCCCACGTGCCCTGCAAAGGAACCTTCGTGCATCTCCTTCAATACTTCTTGTCTCAGACATTTAGGCATACATAGTTGTAAGGCTGGAAATGGTCCACAGCGAGGTCCGTCGCTGACTTTGTAGATGAGTCTGTCCAACTCCATATAATGCAAAACGACGTCTCGATAATCTGCGTGATTTTTGTCCTTCATGATTTTTCGAATATTTGCTATATCCTCATCAACCTTTTGAAGCTCCTCTATGTTTTCCCATTTCACCATTACATCCTTAAACTTTTCCTCTCTGCTCAATTCTTCCTCGGGTTTTCTGAATTCGGTGTTCCTAAAGTCGCCTATTGGAACATGATCAGTGTCGATTACGTTTACTTTTTGTTCGGTTTCACTCATTCTGCTAAGATGATCTGCTACTACATTTTTGGTTCCTTTGATATATACCACTTCACAGTTGTGCTCTGAAAGCATGATCGCCCACCTCTGAACCATTGGGTTCTTCATTTCTGACAGGTTCAGGAACGTCAACGGACGGTGGTCAGTCAAAATGGTGAATTTCGATCCTAACAAATATTGGCGTAATTTCTGAACAGACCAGACCGTTGCGAAGGCCTCGCGGAGGATCACTGGCCACTTTTGTTGAGTTTCGTTCAACTGTTTCGATAAGTACTGTATTACTCGTTCGTTTCCATCATGTTCCTGTACCAAAACTGCTCCAACAGCTGTCTGTGAGGCGTCCGTATATAATTTGTAGCCTTTCGTGATGTTAGGGTACGCCAACACTGGCGCAGACGCTAGTTTTTGTTTTAATGTTGCAAACGCATTTTCGCAATCATCTGTCCAGGCGAATATGGCATGTTTCTTTGTCAGGTTAATCAATAGCGCGGCAATTTGGCTAAATCCTGGTATGAAGCGTCGGTAGTATGAACACATACCGATGAATGAGCGGACTCCCTTGACATTAATCGAGGCTGCCATATGCTGAATGGCTTCAACTTTCTCAGGGTTTGGCTCGATGCCAGAAGCGGACACTACGTGTCCCAAGTACTGCACTTTTTCTTTCAAGAAGTCGCATTTAGAAAGCTTCAACTTCAGCTTTGCTTTGCGTAGTCGGCGAAAAACTTCTTCGAGATGAGCCAAATGTTCGTCAAACGTTTTTGAGTATACTATGATGTCATCGATGTAGGCAGTTGCAAACTGATTTTGAATTACAGACAACACCTTATTCATTAATTCCATGAACTTGGATGGGGCGTTACAGATGCCAAACGGCATTTTGCGAAAGTTCCACAGGCCTAGAAAACACGTGAATGCTGTTTTTGGGATGCTCTCCTCTGACATCGGAATTTGCCAATAACCAGCTTTCAAATCCAAAGACGAAAAGAACTTCGCACCTCCCAAAGAGGCAAGGATGTCCTCAATGAGGGGGAGTGGATAGCTGTTTTTCTTGGTCACCTTGTTTAATTTTCTGAAGTCTATTGCGAAACGGTTGCTTCCATCTTTTTTGCGAACAATTACTATCGGAGCCGCCCATGGGCTGTCTGATTCTTCAACAATTCCGGCTTCTGGCATTACTTTAATTTGATCTTCAACATATTTTCGCTGAGATAATGGCGTTTTGTAAGGAGCTTGTCGGATCGGTGGGTTATCTCCAGTGTCAATGTCCATTTTGATGACATCAGTCGTTCCAAAATCTGCGTCAGTCGCGGCAAATAAGTCAGTGTTAGTACGTAGCAGCTGTTCCAGTCTGTCTTTGTCAGTGCCAGTCAGGTGAGTCAGTTTGGCTTGCTCGAGTGAGTCAGAGGGTGCGGTTGGCGGTGTCAAGTCAATGTCTTGGGACAAGTCAACAAGGTTTTCCAAATCCGAGTCGGCTATAGTCTCAGCGAATGCTATTACCTGCTCTGGGTACAGGGTAAAGTCTCTCGTAGTGGTATTCACAATTCGTATCGGTAGGCGTTTATGTCGGTCCGGTTTGGCTACCACTTCGGCTATGAACAAGCCGGGCTCCTCAGAAATTAGTGGGATGTTGTCCAGTGACCGCACATAACAAGTCTGTTCCACTAATTGCACTCTGTTCGCAGCTGCCGGACACTCCACGACCGTGTTGGCCGGGATATGTATGCGTCCTTTGATTCTGACTAGTGAGCTCGCCTGCTCACTGGTCTGTCGCTGTGGTCTCAGTGGCACCATGTTCCCTTCAATGCACAAAGCCTTTTTCTCAAAGTCCAATTTTGCTCCAAACTTCGTCAAAAAAATCATTTCCCAACATGCATTCCTGTTTCAGGTCCTCCACAATCTGAAATTCGAACGGTTTCCGGAATTTGCTCATCTCAACCATGAAGGTTCCGACTCCAATGTTTTTGAGGCGATGTCCACTGGCAGATATCAGTGGAATACAGTTTCGTCGGTCGTCTGAAAATTTCACGATGTTTTTCTCGGCGATTTTGTCAAAGAACTTTCTCGAAATCAATGATATATCGGCCCCAGTGTCCACTAGCGTATAAGCTTTTTGGTTGCCTATTCGTAGCCACGCCATAGGTGTATTCACCTTGATGCGAACTTGTTGGACATGGGCCAGTTTTCGTTTACGTTTTTCTGGATCTCGTTTCCATCTGATATTTTTCCTTTCCTTCCTCTGTGGTTCCTGTTTTTGTTTCTGCTTATTTTCAGCTCCATTGTGGTGGTCATTCACAACGGAGCTTTTTAGTTTCCCGTCTGTCTAGGGAGATTTGGGCCGGAGCGGCACTGCCGAGCGCCGTTGAGGACCTGATGACCGGAGAGGCGCAGACGAGCGCCGCTGACAACGCAGGCACCTCTGCATGTGCGACTGGCGGCCTGAGCGATGACTCAGCCGGTGGCGAGCCGGAAACCACTGCGGGTGAGCTGAGGTTTCACCTGCGACGTCAGATGGAGCGACGTCACAGCTGGCCGGATTGTCACCCCGACCAGTGACCCAACCGCGAGTGAGACACCATCGAGCGTTGGACGCGTGGGATGGTCACCCACGTTCCAACGCACCGAACCAGACTGAACGTTTGCAGGGCGCCGACAACGTGAACATCGTGATTGCGCGCGCGAATAGTGATTCCGACCTATATGTGAAATCATTGCAATTAATATAAGGTATACTAACATGGACCAGGGCCATGGGTACCCCTTAAAGACCCCTAGACTAACCCGCGTAGGACCTTCAGTCGATCAAAGGAACCCGTTTTTAATTTGTTGCGGTATCATGTATGTTTCTTTATTCGTGTGTGATGTAAACGGCCGTGATTTGTCTAAGTGGAGTTCAGAATTCATCTGTAAATTGACTTCGACCTTGTCGACCTCAGTGTTGTGTTGTAACAGAGTTGCTAGACACGTACTGTTTTAATCGTATAATATCTGTGTGTGTTGTGACCCCGTAAATCAGCCTACCTACCATGCCCGGCACATGTCACGCCCGTACATGTCCGTCCGGCGCCGGCGACGCGGTCACCGGCCCTCGTCGGAACCGAGTCAGCGTTTTCGGGCCAACGCCCGGCTGCTGCGATCTGTACCGGCCTTCCGGCCGTGTCCGAGCCAGGGCTGTGGCCAGACCCCCGCGGAGAGACGTGTCTGGACTGTCGAGCCGCGCGGACCTATCGCTGTCGCTCGCGTGCGTAAATTAACAACTGTATTTCGGCATCCAAATTGAGAACTGAAAGTGATTGCTGTCGGCCTGGAACATTATTGCGAGTGTCTCTATATATTCACTATACTTTCTGCACAATATATCGTGCAGAGAACATATCATTTTTGGCATTCGGAGTTATCGCGACGCGCGGGTCCTCTAGTCTATCACGAGCCAAGAAGAAGCCAACCTTCACTACATATATATATAGACACACACACGCACAGACACACACACAGACAGACAGACAGACAGACAGACAGACAGACAGACAGACAGACAGACAGACAGACAGACAGACAGACAGACAGACAGACAGACAGACAGACAGACAGACAGACAGACAGACAGACAGACAGACAGACAGACAGACAGACAGACAGACAGACAGACAGACAGACAGACAGACAGACACAGACACACACACACACACACAACAGACAGACACACACACACACACACACACACACACACACACACACACACACACACACAGACGCACACACAGACACACACCCAGAACACACCCAGACACACACACGCACACGCACAGTCACAGACCATACGCACACAATGACACACACAGACACACACATACACACAGATACCCACAGACACACAGACACACAGACACACAGACACACACACACACACACACACAAACACACACACACACACACACACATACACACACACTAACACACACACAGAGACACACACACAGACACACACGCACAGAACACGCACAGACACACACAACACACTCATACACACACACACACATATATATATATATATATATATATATATATATATATATATATATATATATATATATATACATACACACGTGCGTGCATATGTGTAAGTATGTATGTGTATGTGTGTATGCGCATGTGTGTGTATTTGTATGTATGTGTACGCAAGTGTATGTGTGTGTATGTATGTGTATTAGGGTGTGTCACGAAATACTTTTTTTGGAAATTACACTTTGCTTAGTGAAATTATCGTGCAGATCACCTAAAAAACCTGTGGTCGAAACCAAATCGAAATAAAGCAATAAACAAAATATGCGACAGGCCGATAAAGAAACAAATTTGTCAGCCGCCCGGTGTTAAAGTCTCCAGTGATGGCGCTCCGTTGCGATTGGCATCTAACACCACGCGTCCGGCCACCGTCGGAGCGCCACCGCGGCGCTGTGACGAAAAAGGCGGCAGTCGGTGCTGTGGATGACTGATGAATGGATTCTGGTGATGAAGCTCACTAATAAAACTCAATGAAAGTGTTTAGTGGGGTAAAAGGCTTTTGATAAGCACCAGTCGCTTAATAAGTTGCCTGGATATCTGACGCATGAAAGAAAGGTTCACTTTACGTCACTTGTTCGTTCCATTTTCAATCAGTACATCTATCGGCGTATAATGCTAATATTTTCACTTTTGAAAGCTTGAACATCTTCAAAATTCCTCGTCTGTTTACATCGAAGACCAATTAAATCATTCTGAGACACTTGATATCTTATTGTTATGACAAATAGACCAGGCGAAATCGTTATCATGCTCCGTTCCACTGCAACCGAAGGAGACGGGCATACAGCGACGTCACCTTTCGTACGAGCGGCTACATTTTGTGTACGAACTATCATTTTATAACTGTACTACTTGTCTACATGCTCGACAGAAAACCCGACATGAAATCCTTTTTGCTGCTGAGCACTGGCATTGCTGACCTGTGTTTCAACTTCGCCACAATGTAACCGTGGCGGGCCTCTTCACCAATTACCTTCAAAGACGCCTCGGTCACCACTTTCACCATCCGTTCCACCGTCTGACTGTGCACGGGGTCTATGGCGGTACTTCGAGAGGACTCGCGATGATGTCTAGTAAGTCATCATCGGACAGTTGTTGCGTCAAGAGCGGCTCGGTTATCGCCTCATTACACCAATCAATCAGCTCCATGATGCTGTTTGCCCCATGTTCACTTTTGGAAGCTTGAACTTCCGCACTTCGTCAGTATCACTATCGACTTGAGTTCTGCGACACTGCTGGATTTTAGTGACCACCCTTTACCGTGTGGCTTGATCTTGGCCCGCTGCCATTGCTAGCAGTACTGCCTCAGGGTGACACCAGTAGCTGTTGCGCTGTATTACCGGCTGCACCATGGCCGCTATCTCAGGTCGCAAACTTTTGAGAAGTTGCACGCTGTGCAGCGCATTGCCAGGACCGTCAGAACATTTCCAGTTCTTCTTGATGCAGAACCACATGGGAGTATAGTGGCACACGATGAACTCCGCTAGCATTCTCAGACTGTCTGATGGCTGTTCGGTTGATATGTAGAGCCGGAGAATTCGCGCCGCCAGAGTCAGCCACCTGGAATGGTTTAGTGGACCGATCTTCATTTTCGCAGTTCCATCTGAGATACAGCCCGTCTCGACACTACGCGCCAGACTGTACGGAATAGCCTGATCTGAACTTAGGTCTCTGAGAATCTCCTGCGTCATTTCTGAAACATTTCCGCCATCGATTGGCTCAAAATCGACCACTGGCAAGGTTTCTACTGCGCCTGCAGCAGCCCGGCCAATCAGCCCACTAAACGACTTAGGTCCTGTTGTAACTCCATCTAAATGGCTAAATACTGCACGAAGATTAAGTTCATTTGCATGAAGTTGGCACACAAACCAGTGGACCGGGCGTTTTTGTCCGAGCTCAAACAAACGGATAACACCACCTTTTTGGCCAGTATTAACTCTCGTGCCGTCACAGCCAAGCACAGAAACATTCGCACCAAACTCATATGCCACGGCGTTCAGGTCCAAAAAAATGTCCTCCGCTTTCCCAGTCTGTGGGGTAAAATGGCCTAAATATGCACTGTCTGGCTTGGATACAACCACAATGTGCTCTTCCGTCTTCTTTGAACTGGCTGTCATAAGCGTGTCGTCTTTTCTACCGTCGAAGTAGAGACCAGATACACTACCTGCATGATCCTCATGGCTCTGGGCTACTACCTCTCTTCTAATCCGATCCCTTGCTCGCCATACTATTTTGCTATCCACTATGCAGTCCATATCGTCAGAAGTGATCCGACCAATGTCCACTTGGAAACCGTTTATGATCGCAGCACACGCACGATTAGACACTCCGTACCGATCTGCTGCTAGAGCCGTATTTAGCAGTTCGTCTGTGTTACTGTTCACCATATACTCTGACTCATTGACTACAGATGTGAGCGATGATGAATCTGTGACGGAATCTTGGTCTGAATTAGAATCTAGCTGGGCCATTCCAGAAGGTCCCGGTTGTGGTGATGTGACTCTCTCGGCGGTCAGACGCCTCCTTTCGTCCATGGCGCGTCGACGAGTGGTTTCACGGATATCTGCGGTGCCGATTTGCATTTGGCGAGGTCCTCTCTGGTCTTGGACAAAGGGAAACTCCATTCGTGGCACTTTGTCGGCCATCGCACATTTGCAGCTATCGATATCAGCACATTTGCAGCGGGCTATATCAAACAATGTTCCAAACCACTCATCACCGGACGGACGTACACCTGGTGATGCCGACTTCTTTCCAGCAGTTTTCATGTATCGCAAGTAGCGATCGCGGCATTCTCGAGCCATATGTTCGACTCGGGCCCTCCCAACAATTGGTATTCCTTCGCAGCACCACATTTTCATCACACTTTCCGCGACAAACTTTATATGGGGTGCTAGCCTCTCTTTCAACCTATTGTTCGCAACGCATGAGTCTCTATTCACTTTACTCAAGTAATTCAGAACGTCAATGCTCGTGGGCAGTCGGTTTATTTTTAGTTCAGAAGGAACCAAAAGCCCTTTGGTGGAAGCGCGGGTCTTCATGTTCGAACTCTTACCCCGATCACACCGACACAGGTAATATCACACTTCACAGGCAGTGGGCACAACTTGCAGACACCAAACCACTCTTTTTCGGGCCGTCCCGCCGGGTCTGCGCCGCCGACTGCCTTGTCTCGGCGGCCCTCCCCTCCCCTGTCTCCCCCTCCCCTCCCCTGCCCTGTCTCGCTCTTTGTGTTCTCTCTACCCTCACCGTGCGCCGGCCGTCTCCCGCCCCATCCCAGCCCCTCCCCCGCGCCATGCGACGATCGTCGCCGGCTCGTGTCGCCCTCGTTAATAGGTTGTCCCTACTGCTGATAATCCCAGTTTCCCTTGAAACTTGAGGAACGAAAAGGAACAGGAGACTTGGATTGACTAATAAAACAGGGATGTATGGCATGCGAAGCTATTTTGTGTCGTTAGTGCGTACGCAATTTATTCGAATGATGATTCATAGCACTGTGAAAGGTGGAGCACAGACAAAGGAAAGTGGAGCGATCAGTCCTTCACTGGAGTTTAATCCTTACAATCAGATATATCCCGGCTCCCCTGATCTGTTTTTAAATTACCAGAATCCATTCATAAGTCATCCACAGCACCGACTCCCGCCTTTTTCGTCACAGCGCCGCGGCGGCGCTCCGACGGCGGCCGACGCGTGGTGTTAGATGCCAATCGCAACGGAGCGCCATCACTGGAGACTTCAACGCCGGACGCCCGGCAAATTTGTTTCTTTATCGGCCTGTCGCATATTTTGTTTATTGTTTGATTTCGATTTGGTTTCGACCACAGGGTTTTTTAGGTGATCTGCACGATAATTTCACTATGCATAAGAAAAACCGTTGAGGCGACACACCCTAATATACACACATATATACACATATACACATACGCGAGACGTAGTTCGCATGGCTAATTAATACTCTTAATAGTGCTGATATGTAATACCTGTAAGCCAACTTTGTCACCCTGCCAGCTCGAAATATTCTATCGCTGATGTTGTATGACAGACAAAGCAAATATGACTGAGTAAGGCATTCATTTCGAGTGACACATTCTTCATTCATTCATTCCTGGGTAAAAAACCTAAACTTGTTAAACAGGAAATTCCTTCGAGTTCTTAAGTTTCCCCCCCTTCTTCCCTCGAATTGGGCCGGCCCTGGCGGGGCCCTCTGGCCCCCCGACCCCCCGAGGCCCCCCGGGGGGGGGGCGGGGGGGCGGAGGGTTTGGGGGTGGGGCCCTTGATAGGGGCGTCCTAGGTTCCACCCCCCCCCCACTCATTCCTTTCCCCACCCCCCCCCGCCGAAAAAAGGGGGGGGCGCCATTATCGGCGAAAATATAAAATAAAGGTTGTGAACAACCAAATAAATAAAAAAAAAAAAAAACATCCGCTCACCCTTTGGCCGTCTTTCTCCGCTACGCTCTCGTCCTATCAGAAAACGCCGGGAACTCTCTATCATAAGTGCGAGGAAATGTTGCTTTTTGTTTTTTTTGTATATTTATGTATGTATGTTTTTTTGTTTGTATGTTTATTTTTATTTATTTATATTTTTAAATCTATGTGTGTATCTATATGTCGATATATGTATATATTTATCTCTATATTTATATTTATATATGTTTATGTTTATTTATGTCTATGTTTTTATATCTTTCTATATATGTATATGTATGTATATATATTTTTTTTTTTTTATTTATATATATATTTATATATATATATATGTGTTTATATTTATATAAATATTTATATATATATATGTATATTTATATATTTATATATATATTTTTGTTTTTTTATGGTCTTTCTTTCTTTCACTCTCTCTCTCTCTCTCTCTCCCTCTCCCTCTCTCTCTCTCTCTCTTTGGCGGAGGGAAAGAATCCAAAGTGATAAAAAAATTGGAAAACCTCGTCGTTTGTGTGTGTGCGTGTCGCATCAAAAAGCAAGGGTGGAAACGTGTCAGAGTGGACACTCAGGGAGTTGGGAAAGATAACTGTATTTTCCACCAAAGGGAGGAGACGGAGAGTAATTTATAAACCCCAAAAGTGTGGGGGGTGTCTCTTGTCTTAGGGGAATGCGGTGGCAGGTTCCGTACTTGTGGCGAATGTGGTGGCGAACCCAAAACGCTGCTGTCTCACTATTCTCCATCTTTCCACTCGATTATCCCACCATCTTTGCGTTACCTGTGTCCTGCATTAGAACCCAAAAAAAGGGCGTTGTTGAACTGTAGAGCATTTTTTTGTTTTTATAGGGAAAGCGCGCTGTGACCCAAGCATATGGGGTTGCGGGGAGCAGTCAGCGAGAGCTTCAGGGAGGACTATGTTGCATTTTCCCCGGGACGAACTTTCACCTATTAACAACATATGGAACGCTATATTATCCAACCCAACGCTTGTTGGTGCTTACTTTGTCCCCTGGCAACTATGAGAAATTTCCACATATATTACAAATGCTCTGAAAGTTGTGATGTTAAAGATATGTAACTAATGAGATCAGTAGTTTCCAAATGCGATAAGATTTTTAAAAGGGAATTAAACGATAATTATCGCTGTTAAGTAAATCGGTTATCGTTATCGTTTATCGCTAAATTTTCAAAATTATCGCTCATCCACTTATCGCAAGTTCCAAAAATTATGAACGATAAACGATAAAATGTAAAACGGGATGATGGAAAAATGGAAGACGATCGACAGTGTATGCCGCGCGACAGTGTGTGTGCGCAACCTGTTGCCATCTGCTAAGTGTACAGATCTGTCAGACGGCCGACGGGTGGTATAAATTTGCGCGGCGGGCCGGGCAGAGGTCAGTCACAGGGGGGTCCACTCCCGCATATCTGGCAACTATCCAAATCTTCAGGTTAAAATAAGCCTATTTTCAAAGTTAATATAATTGAGATAATTGGATTATTTCATTATCATTTGAAAATAGCATTCTGTACTCAGTGTAAAGAACTTGAAATAACATGTAGTTATTGATTGAGGCTTATTTTCAAAAAACCTTTCAGAACTGGCATTGTTCTACACTCCCGCATATCTGGCAACTATGCATATCTTCAAGTTAATATTAGCCTATCTTCAAAGTTAATCATAATTGAGATAATTTTATTATTTCATTATCGTTTGAAAATAAAATTGTTTACTCAGTATAAAGAATTTGAAATAAGATTTTGTAGTTATTGATTGAGGCTTATTTACATAAAACCTTTAAGAACTGGTAGGGACGATGGACGTACGAGGGTTTGTCAGAAGCATATTCCTCGCACCGCAAAACAGACGACGTTACGCATGACGTACGAGGGTTTATCGAAAGTGGTTGCGTCGAAAATATAATTACTTCTGCCGAAAATATAATTACTACTATAAATACAATTATCGTTATCGTTTTATCGCTATCGCTGTTAATTTTGTGAAAATTTTTATCGTTTATCGTTTATCGTTATCGCAAACCTTTCTTATCGTTTTATCGTTATCGCAGGTCCGAAAATTAGTTATCGCGGAAAGCACTGATAATGATGGAGAATGAAGTATGCCTACGCCGGGCACACATCGTTCGAACGGAAAAAGAAAATTAGCTCCAGGCAGAAGCACACAAGCAGCATATTTCTCCATTGGAACATATGTGCGCTACCGTTAGTCCAGATACACAAAAGGGAGAAAATTAATGCTCTTGCCGTCCTCAGGATTCAGCCATCCATCATACCCACCGTAATCGACGAACTTTTGGAATGACATGTTCAACAAAAGCGCTGTAAATATATTGCGCTGAGCGGCAGAGATACACAAAAGTTGGAAGTGCGATAGATCAAGAGAGAGAAAGGATACGCTTATCGAATATCGGAGGCAGTGTCGCAGCTAAGGGGTGGGTGCCTGCCCATCCCTCCCCTTAGCTCCAAATACACACCAGATCAGACGAAAGTTTAAAAGAAATTAACCATGCAAAACCCATTTTTGGCGCAATGCGGGCCGGAACCTTCCTCTACTTCATTCCTTTTTTAGTTCCTCACCCGCCTTAGTAAAATCCTGGATGCGCCACTGATCGGAGGCACTCTATTCTCTGGGCAAGGTTTATTAGGTGAGCACATCGGCAATGCATGTCTTTATGTCATCGGATATGCCTCAGTCTACCTCAGAATCACTCCAGGGTTCATTCATACGGAGTGAGTAAGTGAGTGAGCAATGCAAGGGAACGAGCACAGTCTTAAAATCGGGGCTGATTCAGCCTAGATCTTGTTTATTGCAAGGGTTTCAAAGACCTGTCTTCATTCATGACACTAATTATGTAAAATTGGTACTACATGCTAACCCTCGCCCAGCCGATGGGCTCTTTCCAGCTTCCACTTCCTCAGATTTGTCCGGGGCACAGGCCGAATGAGGGATCTTCCACAGGGAAGTGTGAGGAAAGGGCGAATGAATGACAGAAATTGGAAAACCCAAATCGGCTTTGGCGTCACCCCACCAGGTCCCATGCTGAAGGCTGGAATTATTGAGGCCCACGCTAGCTTTGAGTAATCCGGACCGTAGAAAATGCACACACCTTCATTCCTGCTTTGAAGTTTATCTCAGGGAATTTTATGAAATGTATTACAAAACAGGGGTTCTAGAGAACGCTATGTTAGGCGATGAAGGCAAAACGTTTCCGGATAAGTAATGAAATATGAAGGAGCAATACAGATAATGCTAACCACTGATAATGCTACCAACCATGCAAAGGACTGCGAACCGAGGGTGCACGATTTGCTTCAGTCGATCGGCTGCCGTGGGAAATGCGGCACATGAACGCATATTTATTATTTATTGACAGACGAAACATTTTGAGAGCACAAGGCCTCTGACAAGGTTTGTGCAGCACTGGATAGGCACTATATGCGTTTATAAATATTGTGCACAATGGAGCAAACTGTTCTAACACTGATGCAATTTTCTGCTTATACGAACTCTTGTCTAATGCAAAAAGCAGAACAAGTAGTGATGCAACACAGCCAGCTTTCCGAGAGAGTGAAGAGTGGAAAGTGGAGAGTGGACAGTGACGAGTGGAGTGTGGAGAGAGGGAGAAAGGACCACGTCCCAGGATTTAAAGCATTGATGCCGCTCTTCTCCAGAAGGCCGATTAGTTGGTTGATGCTTCCGTTCTTCACTGTGACAACATGCGGTCGATTTCCATCACAAAAACAAACTCGACTGCCAGATGTTGTATGAGGCAGGTTTAGTACGCCTGGAGCGGCCATAATGACGCAGTTTTTTTTAAACATTGCTCCAATGAAATTAACCATGCGACCTATTATTTCAGGGACGTTACATCCAAATTGTGGACCTAATTATCTTCCTCTTCGTCGAATTATCTTCCTCTTACCCCAACTTGATCCGAGCTCGTCCGGCGGACTAGCCAGATGGTGGCACCACCACACCGAGTCCAGCCGGCGGACTAGCCAGATGGTGGCACCACCACACCAAGTCCAGCCGGCGGACTAGCCAGATGGTGGCACCACCACACCAAGTCCAGCCGGACTAGCCAGATGGTGGCACCACCACACCAAGTCCAGCCGGCGGACTAGCCAGATGGTGGCACCGCCACACCAAGTCCAGCCGGACTAGCCAGATGGTGGCACCACCACACCAAGTCCAGCCGGACTAGCCAGATGGTGGCACCGCCACACCGAGTCCAGCCGACGGACCAGCCAGATGGTGGCCGCCAGAGGTGAAAAATGTCCAGCCTGTCATCTACAGAATATCTAACACCACCAGGCTGTCACATGTTGATAGCTCGCAGAAAGACCCGTATGCATATGTGTGAGCGCGAAATATCGACCATGCCACTGAAATGGAAGAACGCTTTGGTCTATGTATGATCCAATCCGCTTTGGTCTATATATGATTTGTCCCACTATATACGATCTTCAATTATTAATTAATATGTCAAATTACAACACACCCTATACGCTAATCTTGATTCTATGGTGCGTATTATTGTGGTTTAATGTGCTCACAATATGTTGTGCACACATTTTACTTATCAAAGCAAAACCACAGGTTAGGCTAGCTTTTATTGTGAAAATATGCTCAATTTATGTCGGACTAAAATATAATTTAAAAAAGGATAAGGCCAGGTTAGGTTTCCTAACATTTGTATCATTGAACACACAAATTGTGCCTATATTGAGGAAACAATTTAAAAGGAGGTAGGGTAAACCGGGCCGGGCTACTTCAGGTATTAAACAATAGTAGCACGTTATTTTGCTTTCCAGCTAAAAATAAGCATTTCTGAGGGGAATCAGTGGTCACATCATCCTAATCATGCTAATAAACATGGTATTACAACATACCGTTCTCCAAAGCAAGTGACTCATTTAAAATAAAATTCACCAATACAAATTGAATTCCCTTGTACTCTAAGGAAGTCAATATAGCACCAATATCAAGGGCAGTGTCATAGGCCATATTTTGCATTAGTTTCAAGTATTTTTTAAACCTTTTGGCCAATGCAACAAGTTCTGCTTATGCAAAAACATTGGTCCTGACACAAATAAATAAAACCCATGGAGGTGACCGGATGAAATTATTCAAATAAAGGTTCACATTGGAAGAACCAAAACATTTTTTTCATGATAAGGAGTACAGAAGTCTGCAGTGTGGCAAAATTGCTAAAATAATATGTTAGACTGAAAAACGAGAATAGTGTCAAACTGAGAAAAGTGCCACTTCAGTTAGTTATGACCAGGGTTGGGTTTATGTCTTGGAATTGTGGAATTGGAGAGGAAAATTATGTGGCATTACAGGTTGTTATAAAGTAGAAGACTTTGAGGACTTATCTTTTAATCTGAATCCTGGATTATGAGAGGAAAACTGTGTAGCATTCCAACTTGGAGAATGATGTGACTTGTTTCTGTCATCAAAAAACAATTTCCGCACTTTTCACGGTCACGCTCCGTGTTTCCATGTTACCATGATCATGACCAAACATCAAGGAGATCGCAGTCATTGTCAGACTCAATTCCTCTTGCAAAGATGGAGTGGAAGACTTCCTGGAGAAAAAAAATTATTTCTGGCGGCCAACATCAAAGACAAGACCATGTTTCCAACACTTGTCCTGACTCTCAGAGACGAAAAACCACCTTCGCAAACATACACAAATTCAGCTTCAACAGCGCCTTGGTACTTATTAGGTAGGTACGTACACACTGAAACCAGCTTTGAAAACAAACTGCGCCGGAAAACGGAACTGTTGCGTCGGATTCAATCTCTGGACGCCGACAGGATACTATCCCGTCCCGCTGCCGCCTGAGATCGCCGAAAGTGACGCATGGTAACGGTTGCGGGCGTCGACCATTGCAACAAAAGTGTTTGTGATGGGTAAAATCCGAAGAACCTGTGAGCATCACAAAGAGTTGGGCTATCCGCACGTACAACTTTCTCCGCGAATTGTCATTCGATAATGGTGTGGAGACAGTGGAAAGCGGAGCCCTTTTCACGGACTGAAACACGTGCACTGTAGGCTGTATCGTCGACACCTTTTTTGCCGCTGATCACGGCGAACCTATGATTTTGTCATGCTCCATGGACGTGAGAACAATATGCCACCATTCATTGTTCTTGAATATTATCCACCATCCTGCACAAAGCGGAACAATTTTGGGTGCGCTTGTAGCGCCTAGGGGTGCGTGTGGATGTGTGGATAGGAGTAAGGGATCTGGGAGAACCACAGGGAGACGCCTTTACCAATTAACACCTAGACCGTGCACAGCAGCGCTGTACAGGCCTCTCAGTGCGGACCGGCGCCTCAGGGGGATACATACGCTGCCGCTGCGGAGTCGCGTCGCCACCTCTGCCGGAGTCGCGTCGCCAGCGCCCAGTAAAACCACTCGAGGGGTCTGGGTACGAGAACTGCTTTATTGCTCACATAGCGGCGACTCATCCTGACTAGAACATACCTTGGGTTCTAGTTAAGGCACTAAGGTACACAGCTATGGAAAAGTAAGTGCAAGTGGGTTAAGCATACAAGTAAGTCGGCTCAGTGAAGTGGAAGGCTATTAAGTCAGGTGGCTGCTGAACATAGTGCATTGGAGATGAGCGGAGAAATAAGTTGAAACGGACCTGGATGCATAATTCACAACACTGCCCTCTAGCGTCAATAGAGCGAACCGCAAGTTGAGACACTAGATGGCGGGCGCGCTACGAGTCACCAGCTGGCCGCCAGATGGCTGGCGGATCCGCATCCGCTACACGCTTATGTACAGGCTACACTAGCGCCGCCACGCGGCCAAAGTCCAACCAGCCGTGACAACTTCGCTTGTAAATGCTGTAGCTCCTCATAAAATGGTCACGGAGATAAAATATGATTGCTGACGTATTCCAAGAGCATTCTTACAGCGAGTGGGCGTCATAACATCACGCTCCAGCTCCGTTCAAAGCTCTCGGGTGGGATCAAACCCCATAGAAATTCTTATGGCTTTGTTGGTGTGTAGCTCTAGTCTGCATCATGACGTTTGACGTCCTGTCTGCCCTTGCCATGCCATGCCATACGTGTATTTCTGCTCTTCCTCCTGCCTCAGCCCCACTGTACCTAGGTGTCATTATTCCTACCCGTCCATGCCGCCAGCCTCTCCCTGTACCTTGCCTGCACCATCACCCTGCACTTCCTCTAATTATCCCATAATCCCGCGGCTGCATCTCCCGCACTTTGGACTGGCTTCCCCCTGTCGCCTGCCTCTCCCTATACTCTCTACGTCTGTTATGGGCGTTGATAGTAATTTGAATGGTAACCTGATCCATGTGCCTTGTGCTGACACATTGGTGTCCCTACCGACGAACACCCGTGCGTCTGTATGGGTGTTGATGTTCCAATTCAGTAGTCATTTGATAGGCGCATTTCCTGTATCAACCTTAGTATTCACACCGGTGAACATCTGTACGTCTGGTGTCGGTGTGGAGTTGATGTTCTCATCTTAGTCGTTAGTTGGTCTGAGTGTTCCTAGTATTTTCGTTGCTATTCATACCGGTGAACAATTCTCCCCAACGCGAATGGAGTTGACCGTCCCCGCCCCCAGCGCGGCGGTGCGAGATGTGACCCAGACAGTGACAATATGATATAGCCCAGAGTATTTAGTAGTCATTGCTTTGCCAACATTTTCCTCAGGGAGCTAGGATTGGGAATTCTGGGTGAGAATTCTCGCCATAGGTAGAAAACATTTCACCTCCTAAATTGTCAATGGCAATCTATCTATTGCCCAATCTCTATGCTGACGTACGAACATGTTTTTCAAAACGTTCATAATTTATATTTTCATACCACCATTCCCATCCCTTAATCCAACGTCCTTCACAAGTACTCATCACAGTGTAGATGTCCTTGCGCAGCAAAGCCAATCGTTCCTGTATCTGACCGCCGAGAAACCTGCCCAAAAGCCAGGTGCCGACAAACAAGGACGTAGTTAACTATGTGCGACTTTTGTTAGGCGAAACGGTGAACCCACGTGCGAAAGACCTCTCTGAACGTATTTTTAGGCCTGTGGCTCTGGAAGTGACCAAGATATAGGAGAACGATGGGATTCCAGCAATCAAATGCGTTCAGAGAAAGATTGCTGAGTGCTACAAGAGGTATCAACGCATGAACAAGATCACAAAGGATTTACGTGTCAGCAAGAATCCTGCCTGGGAGAAAGAAGAGCGCTTCTTCATGGAGCTCTTCGATATCGCGGCGTGCAGGTGCAAGGACCTGCGCCGCTGTGACTGCCCACGAAACGACAGAGTGTCCGAAGCTGAAGTTGGCTTCCTCAGAGACCAGAGGGTGCCGCGGAAGATGTTCCTGGGGAGCGTCGATTGTCAGGAAAGCACCCGACGTCAGACAGCAGCATCAAGAAGGACAACACTGGACCAGAACGGAGGACGGGCGTCGCCAGCTCCCTCAGACCCCAGACATCTCGAATCGCCCAACGAGTCCGGACCGTCTGGCCTGCTACCTGCTACGCCTGCATCTGCTGCTACATATCATGCTGCCGGCGCGGTGGAGGACAGTTCGGACTCTGCATCCATTAATGCAGCTGACGCGCCCGGTAATGCAGACTGGGAGGGTGGCGGTGCTGAACCAGGGTCAAGAAATCTGGAAACACTGACAAACACTACGCTGGCGGCCGACAGGTTCGGGGTCTTGAACCGCGCAATGACCGCTATTATCAACGCGTTCCAGATGGACATAGGGAGGATATCGCCAGATAATCCGACATTGGTGGCTGACCCCATGAAGGTGTGGCGTGAAAGACGTCGCGTCCGCCACGCCTCGGCCCAGGACAGAGCCGAGCGGCACCACGAGACGGCGCTGAGCGGCCTCTATTTCGATGGCCGAAAAGACCTCACCTGCGTCGACCGGGCCTCCGACATAGCTCAGGAGTAGCATATCGTCGTACTGGCGGAGCCCGGCGGCCAGTATCTGATCCACTTTACGCCCCAGTCAGCGAAGGCCATAGATCAAGTCAACGACTTGGTCAACATCGCCAATGAGCACGGCGGCAAAGTACGTGTTCTGGGATGCGACGGAGCCGCAGTGAACACAGGCCGATATGGTGGCATCTGTCGACTGTTCGAGGTGATTCAGAAGAAGCCAGTGCACTGGTGTATCTGCCAGATGCACACAAATGAGCTCAATTTGCAGGAAGTGTTCAGGAAACGACGGGAAAACCACGGCATCAAACTCCTTCACTGGTCCGCTTGGCAAATCCGTGTCTGGGCCGGTGCACCGCATGGCTGCCGGCAACTTCATCCCAGTGCCCGGCCATGTTCCGGACTTGCCACAGATGTTGGTTGCTGGCCTCAGCCACGATCAGCAACTGCTCTACCAGCTCGCCGTCGGCGTGCAGACCGGCGCTGTACCAGAGGAGATCGCGCCCCGAAAGATCGGACCGCTCAACCATGCTAGGTATAATTTGTGGTTCCAAACTGATTCGAAATGATACAAATTGGCTGGATTTTTTTTTTCTCGTATTAGCAAAGCTTCAGCTTAAGAGATTACTAAGAAGCTTTGATTCCTTGATGGAAATATACGTTTTAAAGGCAACAAACGCAATTCGCGACTCATTTTATCATTGCTGTGCCTATCACCTGTCCATTTAATGCATGCTATTTCATTACGGCACTAGATGCGATTTCCATCTTTATAGCGCAATACAAGTTATATGTAGCAACAAACACATTTTATTGGGCAATAATTCGAATCGTAATCCTCGGGTGACTGACATTGGCTGCGCGACTTATGCGGCTCTACATCTCCGCCACATCACCATCTGCCGAGCTGTCAGGCCTAGTTCGTTACCTGCTCAGTCACTACGTGCCGATGTGGTTCCACATCAGGGCCAACAGCAGCTGCAGCAATGGTGCCAAGAACGCCATGAGGAGCTTGGAGCTGCTGAGGACGCTGCCCCGTGAGCTTCAAGACAAGATCAAGCCGGTTATCCAGCGCAACGCCTACTGGTGCCACCCAGAGGCCGTGCTCCTCGCGATGGTGGCGGACCCGGACCAGGAGGTGCGCGCCCGGGCCGTGCGCACCACTCAACAGTGTCTGCAGCAGCCTCACGCTGATATGCGGCCATACGTGCTCCCGACCGTAAACTTTGCCGTCGCAGCCTTCACTGAGCTGCTCGAGTGGAGCACGACCCTGATAACTGAGCCGCCTCTCACGAGGGCTCTGAGCGATGCCGCGCTGGAGAAGATCCGGAATGTCCCGCTGGAAGTGGGTAACTATCCCGTTCACACCATGGCAGTGGAAAGGGCCGTGAAGGCGGTGACGGGGGCGGCCAGTGTGGTCGTCGGTGAGACCCAGCGGCACGGATTCATCTGTAGTCGGCTAAGGCACCGAGAGCAGCGGCCGGCTGTTGGAAGTAAACGGTCATTCGCGCTGGCCATGGGCTCTGGGGTGTGACCGATGAGCTTGACAACCAACAGTGAACACGTGGCTGTTGGCATAACGGACTAGAGCCATTCCAAAGCGTCTGAAGTCAGCATAGGCCGCTGGAGACAGACAGTAAATAGGCGTTGATCGTCGCTTCATCATTTGGAATCTGAACAATGACAGTAGCATTTGAACTTAGAGGTAAAATAGTATGATGCTGAGGGCCGTCTTGTTCTTCGCTGTGCAAGGTTTGACATGTTGCTTGATTTCAGTCGGGGCCAATAGAGTGAGTCTAAATGTAATATGATTGCGTATGTACCAATGTCGATTTGTAGCTAAGACGTTCAGGAACCCGTTCGTGTTCATTCCACACCTCTTCCTCCAATAGAGAGAAAGTTTGGGCTGCGTCAACGTGAGTTGGAGGTGTAGGTCGGGTGTTGGCCGCATGACGGCGCTAGTGTCGAACATGCAAAAACTTCGCCGCTTCTGTGCAGGATGGGGATTGAGATATTTGGGAAATGAGTGATCAAATAATATTCCCACATGAATAGAGCATGATAAAATCATAGGTTCACCTTGCACAGATTTGGACGATACACCTTAATGTGCAGCCCATGTCACGATGACTACGCCCGCACACTCTGCAGCCACTGATCGTCAATTGGAAAATTGTAGACGGTACACGGGGTCACGATGTGAAGGCGACGGCAAGTCGCTAAGCTTAGCCGTTTCCGAGCACCAGACAAAATCGTGAAAAACGCTCAGAAACGTCGCTTCCGCTTTCCACACCCCGTCGCGTGCGCGTGGTGCGTGACTCGGAAACAGTTGCCATGACGATGTGGGGTCGTGGCAATACTGAGGTATTGATTTGGTGTCAATCGGTCTATTGGTTGTCGAGATACTGCAGTCTGAATCTGGTCGATGGAGAGCGCTAAAATTGGTGATTTTCTGAACGCAAAACCTCAGTTTTACATGCTATTCCTATGGGCGACCTGTCATTCACCGAACACCCGCTCTTTCAGGACCACAGTGACGCGCACGCGCAACACGTTGACCCGACCGCAACGAAATTGTGCCCGACGGATAGCCAGCATTTCGAGCTTTCACGTGGTGTCAGCCATATCTTGTTACCTGTGATGTGAGCCGTGCCATACGCCACAAACTGCGCTGGAAAACGGAACTGTTGCGTCGGGCTCTCCGGACGGGGACGGGACAGCCAGTAGGTGACAGGCTTACCACGGCAATGTTAAAACATTGGGACTTTACCAGAAGTTGTAGAGTTTTTTCAGCCCCCCCCCCTATCCCCTCGATTATAGCTACTAAATTGTTTCTGTACGCTTCTGATGCATGCACTGAAACAAGATGAGTACATATGTCTGGATGGTTAGAAAATACAAATTGACTGGGTATGTTAAGAGTCAAAACGGCCTGATGATAAATACAATCCATACGCAATGATAATACGGTACCGTGGGTTGTCACCATAACCGGAGATATTTTTCAAATATCGGTCACCCACGCTCGTGGCCAAGTAACCTTTTTTTCACCTCTGCGTGGCGCCACCGCACCAAGTCCAACCGGACTAGCCAGATGATGGCGCCGCCACACCGAATCCAGCTGGCGGACTAGCCAGATGGTGGCACCTCCACACCAAGTCCAGCCGGACTAGCCAGATGGTGGCACCGCCACACCAAGTCCAGCCGGACTAGCCAGATGGTGGCACCGCCACACCAAATCCAGCCGGACTAGCCAGATGGTGGCGCCGCCACACCGAGTCCAGGCGGACAAGCCAGATGGTGGCACCGCCACACCGAGTCTAGCCGGCGGACTAGCCAGATGGTGGCACCGCCACACCAAGTCCAGCCGGACTAGCCAGATGGTGGCGCCGCCACACCGAATCCAGCTGGCGGACTAGCCAGATGGTGGCACCGCCACACCAAGTCCAGCCGGACTAGCCAGATGGTGGCACCGCCACACCGAGTCCAGCCGACGGACTAGCCAGATGGTGGCACCGCCACACCAAGTCCAGCCGGACTAGCCAGATGGTGGCGCCGCCACACCGAATCCAGCTGGCGGACTAGCCAGATGGTGGCACCTCCACACCAAGTCCAGCCGGACTAGCCAGATGGTGGCGCCGCCACACCGAGTCCAGGCGGACTAGCCAGATGGTGGCACCGCCACACCGAGTCCAGCCGACGGACTAGCCAGATGGTGGCACCGCCACACCGAGTCCAGCCGGCGGACTAGCCAGATGGTGGCACCGCCACACCAAGTCCAGCCGGACTAGCCAGATGGTGGCGCCGTCACACCGAGTCCAGCCGACGGAATAGCACCGGATGTATACAGGGATGCCAATCCCAGTATCCCGCGACTGAGATCAATCCTGAATCGCGGGATTCATATTTTTGCGAACCCGGATCCAGATTTTATTTCAACAGAAATTTCGAAGCAAAAAGAACGTGGTACGACATGGCAACAACGGTGAAATGACGATGGGGCTCTCAGCGCAGCATAATTGTGCAAACATCCGTGCATAATGTAAAAGGTGATGCCCATTTTGTGGCATACCTGCGTATCCACGGCCAGTAATGATAAATGTTTGCATTATCCTCGCACCCCTGCATCCCTGATCGGGGCTCCTCAGAACGGCTCGAATTTCGACGCTGTTTCGAAGACCGGTTAATCCAATTGACGTTAACTGTTACATACGCCGCACCGTCACGAAGGAAGGATGGTAGGCGGGTACTTCAGTTTTTTTTAATAAACCACTCATTCGACTCCTCGGTCACGTAGCGTCGCCAACCTCTCACGCCGGTTGGTCGCGGATGGTCTCGGCAATCCAGGCCGTTGTGAGATTCGTACCTACGACCTCGCAAACAAAAGCTCAGCCCCTACCGACTGAGCTGCTTGTATCGAAGTGTACACACACACGCATATATATATATATGACTCGCTGCCGCTGCAAAACTGACAGGTAGGAGTTTGCGTGGCCGTACTTCCTCCGTCGAAGGCGCGCGACGACACTGAGACCCAGCTGACGCTGACGCTGTCACACTGGCATGGCTTTCACTCAGAATCGTCGGCAGGATTTCCTCCGAGCGATACCAGCATTAGCTACGTTGTACTAATTCCCTTGCGATTTGCTACGTCCGCTCTGGCAGTGACCGCAGAGAAATGGCACCAATCAGCATTGTTTTGCACCGCTGGCGTAAGCCTCATTCCAATTCGTCTGTATTCGAAGCCGCATCGGCACGTAGTGTTGTATTAAGTAGACTATATCCACTAAAATGTCTGCACTGTTCTGAAATGTAGATTATGAGCAGGCGGTTCGCTGACGTCAGCCGTCTTGCATGGTTCAGTGGTCCAAGCTTCTTGTTCATTACACCTGAAGCTAGTTAGCTATTTTGGCTTTAGGGCGCATCGACCAGGGTTGATTTACACCTGGAGCTAGAGTCCTGTTCCCGCAACAAGTCATCTCCATGTGTCGGCACCTTGTTTGCTCCGAGACATTTCCAACTCTTCTCAGGCGTACATTTCCACCGACAGACGTAACAAAAATCGCGATGAACCATTTGTGCCTTATTTGCACCTAATCATCTGCTCCATATTTCAGTGCTTTATTCGCATTCTGGATATGTTGTAACAATTCGGTACCCTTCTCTCGGTGGTGACCAGTGCGAGGCGGTGGGTATTCCCTCTCGTCCATAATGTCTGCATTTGTCGATTGACAGGCAAATATGTCGCCCGTGGCATCACACTCACTCAGCTATGTCGCTTCGTCGGCATGTCAGGCCGCCCACTGATCCCACCAAACACCATTGAACATGTGCTAGTTCGTTGGCAGCTGGAGGCCCTCTTTCAACGGCTTGGGCCCCGTCCATCAGGCCAGGGGTCCTTGTACGGATTGGACTGATCCGCCTGCCAAAGGTATTTGTTTGGTATTACGATCGCTGCCCCTCACGCTGGCCAACATTCGCAAGGGGGAGTGGCGACTCAGAGCCCACGCACACTGGTGTGTATTGAAGCACAACCCGCTCTAATCGCTTGAAACTAACGCTTGAAAAAATCGCAACTTATAGGTGGTCATTGATCGCCAAATGATCCTCCAACACTCACTGGTCAAACGAACATGGTAAGTTTCCCTAATGAGTCGTACGCCGTGGACACCAGGTAAAACACCACCGTTTTAAACGTCAATTTGCGCTGCGGATATGCCGATGGAAGGGAACTATTATGCCAACTGTCGCTGACCCTGCAGTAACTCATCCTATCGATCCGACATGATCAATTTACCTGGTGACAACGGGTGCCGCTTTGTGTATGGCAAGTGTAACTGGCCCCCTCTATCATCGATTTCCCATCCCCCAATCAGACTCAAGCCTAGCCATTAGGCGCATGCGCGTCTACTAGATACACGTGGTTTTGAGGGCAGCTCTGGCAATCAAAAAGGTTAAAAAAAGGCCGCAACAACGAACTTCATAAAGTGACACCCTTACCTAGTGACTTAATACCTTGACGTCGAAGTAATTGAGATTTCCAGATGAGTTAATGATTACCAAATATGTGGAATAACCATGACATTCGCCCAGCCACGCATGAATGCACCCCCACAGACAGCACAAATGTTGGCACTATGTATTACTCCGATAAATATACATTAAAAACTCAAAATGTCGTCCACCTGCGGTTCTCACGTCTGACAAAAGTTTCGTACACTTTCCATATGTACCGCATTGGCATCGCTTTCCTGCCTGGGAGGTTATAACTCCCGGGCAGAATATACCTCCTGCTGAGTCGCCATCCAGTCGACCGTGTCGTGACCTGCCCCGGGGTCAGTGTGCCGCCCGCGGCGGCCAGGCCGGCTAGTTGTACGGGTACTGGTAGCCGGGCTGGCCGTACTGAGGATACTGGTAGCCGGGCTGGCCATACTGCGGCGGATAGCCCCAGCCGCCGGCTGCCGGCGGATACTGGTAGCCTGGCTGGTACAAGTGCTGCTGCTGCTGCTGTTGCTGCGGCGGTGGCGGCGGCGGAGGCGGTGGCGGCTGCTGGGCGTAGCTGCCGTAGGGCGGTGGCGGCTGCGTAAAACCGGTGGCAGTCCCCGCCGACGCGGCAATGTGCGACGGCTTGGCAGCTCTGCTCGGCGTCTGGGTTATGGTAGGAATCGTCAGACCCGGCTCCAGCTTGGCCTTCTTCTCTTGAGACCTGCCCGGCATGGAGCGACACTAAGAGGGGAATTTTGGTGCATGGATCCAAATCAGCAGCTGGCCACTGTGCTCCTTTATCATGCACAGTTCGTGACGGTTCGGGAATAGCAGCCCGATACTGCAACCACAGAACCGGCCACTGAGGCACCACCGTCGCCGACTTGGATTGCATAGGAATAAATGTCTACAAAATTGTTCCTGCCCCCCACGCCCTACCCCTCCCCTCCACCCGGGCGACGTACCCATTCAGGGGCGCCGTCCGCTTCTGTGCCACGGTGATGACGGCGGCCGTGGTGGCGGCGGTGGACGTGATAGCAACACTGCTCGCCGCCTTTGCAGCCTCGTGATCGCCACCTTCGGCCAGCCTCTTCTTCACCTCGGCCTTGACGGTCCGCGCCAGTGTGAAGTACGCCTCCTGTGCCTCCTGTAGGCTGGGGAGTAAAGGCGACAGTGTCAACTGCCACACATCGGCCTTAGCCTAGCATTGACGCCTCGCACGGCAGTAATCCCTACAGCAGCATACCGGTATAATAGTAATAGACCACGATCAGGTGTCATTCACATAGTGGTTTTATTAGACGATTGCTCGTGAAACCTTGGTTATTTTCATGTATCAACATATTTTTATTGTAACAATCAATCTCATCAGTATTTTCTTCACACACTTTCACTGACATCTCATAAGCCGTTAAAAATAAAGCGCGTCAAACCAATACTAAATGATCACCTGTGGTCACAGATACATGAATATTTTCTTCAACACTTGGCATATGTCAGTGTCTTTGGCGCTGCTACAATGGCTAGAGTGACTCCGAGAACGGAGGGATGACCCACTTCTTTATGTCGTCACCGAACTCCTCCAAGAACTCGCAGCGCCGGTGCGCGACCAACAGCCGCTCCCGCAATTCTAGCGGCGAGTCGAGCGCCATCTGAAATGCATCCTGACATAGGCCGACATCTACCGGCCGCGATTGGAAACCCAGGTCCACCAGCTGCAAGTAGAGACGCTGGTTGGCGGGGTCCTGGCGAATCGCCTCTCGCAGAACCTCTTCGGCCTTCGCTCGGTCGTCGCGCACCTGATAACGCAAGTTGTCTGGGTCAGAGACTGGTCAACGACCATCAAAATCCCACCCAGAAATCAAATACGTCAAATCACCAGGAATATGGCCACCCCAGCCGTGAGGTGCATATCTATCAAAGAACCTGGCAGGGTGCATCCACATGTATGGTGTCATCAAAGCGAATACTAACCAATCCACACGGTAATTATCACACAATTCACGCTATCGGAAGCAACGCACACCTTGCAGTGACAATAGCAGTGTGATACCTCGATACGGGCAGGTTGGTTGGTCATTGGAGTTTAGGGGGCATATTACTGGCAGGTTCGACCCAGTGTGCTGACTCAGGTGCAGCGCGGCACCGACCTTGTAGAGAAAGCGGACGAACTTGATGGCGACGGCGACTGCCTGCTGTCGGTGTGTGCACGACTTCAGCGTGTCGGCGTACAGTTGTTCGGCCAGCTGGAGGTGGCCGCGCCGACGCGCCAGGTTGATGCGGCGCAACGTCACCTCCAGTAGGGTGATGTGGCCGCACAGCCGCTCCACCACCTCCGACGCCCGCTCCAGGTCACCTGAGCTCAGATCCGGCGGGTCACAACATCACCTCAGCTCCATTCTAGGTCACCCAAGGTCATACCAAGTCACTTCACCACATTGGGCCCTTCGAAGATCACACGGGAACAGGGCTGGATTAATCTCCGGACATTTTAGATTTGGATAAAAAAATTTTGAGTCATGCAATTTGGACAGGGTATTTTTCTCTGTCAGAAATGAGGAATTACTTGTATTTTCAATGGTTTGTGACATTAAAAAAGTTTGCAGTTACCTTAAAGAACACTTGAATAATTCTACAAAAAAAAAATGGAGGAGACAACTTCCTGGATGGTAAAATTATAGAACAATGCCGAGGAAGAGTAATGGGTGGGAGAAACGTGTGTGCTTGAGACGCAAGCGTGCATGGGTGTCTGTGAGTGTGAGTCCGGTTATGTGCTGCATATCTGATTGCCTTAGACGGTGTAAGGAACCGATTGCATCTGGACCCGAGATGTCGTCATTGTGTTTCATGACGGCTCGTTGTCCCTAATCTTCAATTATTTGCTATTTTTGAGCTCTGCAACATATTTGCAGACTTACAGAGTGGATATGCTGCGTGTGGTAGAGTCGATATTGCTGATTGAGTGATTTTGAAGTGTTCGCCAAATGAGGTGTTGGAGGCGTTATTTGAGAGGTGTTATTATAGTTCTTGGCGTCATTTCGAGCTCATAAAATCTGTGTCTGACCATGCGTTTTGTTCCTCATATTTGCGTGATGTT
The DNA here is from genome assembly GCA_034440575.1 of Imbricaverruca yamaguchii. Classification (NCBI taxonomy): domain Eukaryota; kingdom Metazoa; phylum Arthropoda; class Thecostraca; family Neoverrucidae; genus Imbricaverruca; species Imbricaverruca yamaguchii. The sequence goes on along the minus strand of JAOTOL010000532.1, from coordinate 50,892 downwards.
AACGTGTCGACGTAACTGACAGATGCTGAGGTATGCGTATATCATCCGCCTTTATGTCCCACCAGACAACAGTGACACTCTTTGCTCCTAGCAGGACCTTGGTGAGGATTGAGAGCGAACTTGGTCAGAGTTTCTGATAGCGTTTTGCCACTCTACCATTCCACGGGTAATGGTAGCGTCGAATTTCTGATAGCTGCTGTTTTTTGTTGTTGTTTTTTTTGGGGTGAGTTTATCATCTATGTGTCGGAGGCTGACGACAGTTGCGTTGTTTTGGGGTTCGAACATCACATTTGTGTATGTGCACTTCTTATTGGATGTGTTATCTGAAACATTAGTCCTTTGATCATGTGGGGTAGTTAATTGCTTGTCAGAAACGTGTAGATTTATACAGGCCTCGGTTTTCGTTGGTTATTGGAATTTAGGGGCGCGTCGAATGCGTTGGTCATGTAGAGCCCATAACATCGTCAGTGAAACATTGAAATGCAAGCAGCGTCATCAGTGAAACAGTGAAATGGAAGCAACATCAGTGAAAAAGGTGAAACAGAAAGAGCAAGTGCAAGCAAACATCAGTGGAACAGTGAAACGGGAGTAACATCAGTGAAACCGATAGAGCAAGCGCAAGCAAACATCAGTGGAACAATGAAATGGAAGCAACATCAGTGAAACGGTGAAAGGCCTCGGTTTTGGGCATCGGTGCCAGATCTGAGACACTTGACTCTCAATATACGTATATACAAAACCGACATTTAAGTCTGGATGGAGTATGCTGAGAAGGATGGAAAGATTATGGGAGCCGCCATCTGTCTTATGTAGTGTGTAAGTATCTTTGTGTAAATGCCATCCTTGTTGGTGGTCGGAAGTGTGTCCACGGAAGGTACTTGTTTACTGGACCGTTGTTGTTCGGTGGACCGGTGTAATTACATGCACAACACACACACGGGAGAGCCCCGCCGAAACGGTTCTGGTAGGACTACATTATAGCCACATAATTAGAGGGTGACGACAGGGGACAGTTGTAACACCAAAATCCCAGGACTGCATTTCCACCACACGGCCCGCTCTCACCTTGTTTCTCTTCGAAGGTGGCCCAGAGCATGTGTATGCCGGGCTTGGCGGGCAGGTGTGTCCAGCAGGCGCGCTGGTACACTGACCGGATCAGGTCCGGGTTGACCGGCTCCTGCGACTCCAGGTACCGGATATACTGTAGCACCGCGGCGCCACGTCACATCACGTCAGGTCGGCTCCACCACCGAACAGCACCGTGCGCGCCTCCGCACCGCTGTCGTTTTGCCACGACACAACGCCCTGGCCATTCATAGTCTAGAAGCTTCCTAGTTAGTTATTTAGTTATTGGGGCTTTAGGGCGCATCGACTACTTTGGTCAAGTAGCGCCCGGTCTAGAAGCTTCCAAACCTACTACGTTTGAACCGAGTGGTTTCTCCAACCGATGTGTTGTCAGCTAACTTAGAGAGGTCTTGCCATGGTATTATGACCTAATATCTCCTCAGATATTCTGGATCAGCGCCGACGTCAGTTTGTGCTGTCATAGTTTACCGACATATGGCGGGGAACGACCGGCGACATATTCATGTAACTTCTTACCATGGGTTACCTTATACGATAGCTGGGGTCGCACCCAAAGTACGTAGCTGAGATACTGAGAAACGACGACCCACTAAACCATGATCAGCGCGAAAATTTCCATCCAGACTGCACACACCTTCATCCAGTACTCTTCATAGAGGGCGCAGGCTATCAGACAGCGCTCAAACAGAATGTGGATCCTGGATTGGCCGCCCTCCTCGATCTCAAAGTCCAGGTAGTTCTTCCAGTTCTTCAGCTGACCCCGCTCGAGCGGCTTCACGTGGAAGTAGGGCCGCTTTATCTGCGGCACAGCGCGCCCGCATGTACACACCGGCGGCTCTGCACGGAGTCAACATGTACCGCGGGCTAGGATTATAAGCATGGCCTTGCCCTGGATGTTCGCCGTCCAGAGTCTCTCCGGAAAATCGTACCCTCATTGTTCTGTAAAAAGATGAATATAATTGCTTGAAAATGACTGCAAACGTATCGATGTTTGACAGCCTGCCGGAACCGATTGGAAAGTACAAGGATTCCTTCGCGACAGCTGCAGAAGACAAGTTCCGACCAGGGGGGGCAAGGGAGGGGGGTAACGTTGATAGTTATTGGTATGTTCACCTTGTCACATTTCACCCGACCTAACACCGTCGAGGTGAGGCACCGATGTGTAATGGGGTGGGTTGTGGCAAACGGGTTTAGTTTATATGCGTTTATTGGGCGTTTCACGACGAACTTTATGCACATTCACGGCTAATGGCGCCGCCCACATTGTTTTGCCGGTGGGCCGCGGGATTAGGAAATGTCCCGAGCGGCGCGAGTGTCGAACCTGGGACCTTTGATGCCCAGAGCCCAACACCTTAACCATTAGGCCATCCCCGCCTCCTCACGGGTTCAGTGAAATACCGGGATGGGGGTAAGGTGGTGGTGTGCAGTGAGATAATTGGGGCGTGTGGTACGAGACACTGCTAAAACCCAACTAACTCAACTAAATCCACCATGCTCGATACGCGTAACCGCGCCACGCAAATCCCCACTGCATTATTACACCCCCTCCCACCACCGGGCTCTGGAACACCGCCCCATTATATATATATATATAAACATAATCACTTTCTCTCGATCCCTGCACGTGCAGGTGGGAGGTGAGGAATCGGCACTACGATCTCGCCATATCCCACCGGACCCAGACACCGTGTAGGTGACGTACCAGGGGTGGTTGTGGTGGGCTGAGACACTACGAGGAACGGGTGGCATGGTGCTGGGCGACGCACCATTGGGTGCCGCGTGACTAACCACTTCCTCGAAAGTCCAGCGCAGCGACACCTGCTTCTCAGTCTCCTTATGCAGCAGGCGCAGCGGGGTCAGGATCTTGGAGCGCAACCGAATACCCTCGTCGTCGGCGCTCTGCGGGGGGGGGGGGGCACCAACGTTAGTCAGATCCGGTGTCACAGGGCGCACAGAGCGCACCGGGATGTAGCTCCTTTCCCGAAAAAACATGCCAAGCACAGGCTAGACACTTGGTCACTTGACGTAAAAAGCATGCATAACAGACACACACATAAAGTGGGTGTCTGTGAGGCCGATTCGGGCATATCGAGCATTTGAAACACCCAAACATCCGCCATGGAAAAGTATAACAATCCACTTTATGCGGAAGCCGGGCATTATTGTTACGTGATTGAATTTAGTCACCTCTCAACTGAAATACGGAAAGCATACACGACGAGTACATACAAGACAACTAGCCAACTTCAGCGACACAAACCGATAGCGTGGTTGACGACTACGCATGCCCAAGCAGGCTTCAGTTCCTGATGGTGAAGCTTCACCTAGAACTGCGCAACGTGCCCGCGAGTCAACCCCGCGCTTAAGCTTTCATGTGGTTTGTTCTTGGTGTGATTCAACTGTGAAATTAAATTGGCCACCGTCGAAACAGCCCAAAGAGTATCTGTCGAGTGAGAGGTGTAAATAAGTGTTAATAAAGTGTCCAAGATGCTAGCATGTCGACCATTCCAATGCAAGACAATACACATGTTAATCCAAAATCATTACGAATTATTACATCCATAGGCATCATACACGACTTGCATTGGTGTCGTTCTTTGCGTTATATGTCGTTGGTGTCGTTCTATGTCTACATACCTTATATACACCAGAAGCCGACCACTTCGCGTTGCGAAATGTGGAAAGCCATCATTTGGACCACTCAAAAATTTAAGAAAACCTTAATCTTCGCTTGAACAAATGAAGAGGAAAAAGAACTAAAACCTTAAAAATGCCATGTCGTTCACCCACCATCTAGCCGGTCACATTGATTGATTACTCGGGCTTAAGGGCGCATCAACTGCTACTGGTTATGTAGCGCCACCGGTCACATTAATAAACATCACCACTTGAATGTAAATGCACTGAGGTGATGATTCACAAAGTGTATAAATTCGCCATTTCCAGTAGTCAGATGCAAACCAACTACACCACGATTGTGATGTGTTCAAAACCGAGGCGCGACATTACGTTCTCAATTGGATTTGAACTGGGTTCATCCAAAATTGGGAAATCTACACTAACCTAACATAGTCTAAGCTAACCGAACATAACCAAACCCAAGCAAGCCTAACGAAACCCAAGAAAACTTAACAAAACAAAACCTGACCTGACCTGACCTGACCAGACCAGACCAGACCAGACCAGACCAGACCAGACCAGACCAGACCAGACCAGACCTAACTTAGCCTAACCTAACCTTGGCAAACCTGGCAAATCCTAGCGAAACCTAACTTATCCTAACCAGACCTAACCTAACCTAACCTATCCAAACCTAACAAAACCTAACTGAATCTAACTTAACCTAACCAAACCTAACCAAACAAAACCTGACCAAACCCAAGAAAAGCTTCGCGCAATATGCCCTGACCTGACGTAATCCAAGTAGACCTCATTTGATCCTTCCATTCCCTTTCAATTGACCCACCCTGCTTTTTTACCCTACACTCCAAACCATGCTTGTTATGTTGGTATGCAAATATGAACGATACCAGCAGGGGCGTCGCCACCAGGGGGAAATGGAACAGACCGGGCGCCCCCTGAAATTTGAGGAGGCTCTCAGGACGAAAAGAAGGCCCCAGGACGAAAAGGAGGCCCAGGGCCGAAAAGGAGGTCCTCCAGGATGAAAAGGAGGCCCTCCAGTATTAAAATGAGGCCCCCAGGACGAAGAGGAGCCCCCCAGGATGAAAAGGATGCCCTAGGACGAAAACGAGGTCCCTAGGATGAAAAGGAGATTCTCCAAAGTATGGACCACCAAGAGGAGGCTCATAACTTGAAGAAAAGAACCAGTCATTTAGGAGATAGTAGGTGGCCCCAGAAATCAAGAGTGTTAACAATTGGCACGGAGGCCCCAGGACGAGGAGTCCCCCAGGACTAAAAGGAGGCCCTCCAGGATGAAAAGGAGGCCCCAGGACGAAAAGGAGGCCTACAGGACGAAGAGGAGGCCCCCAGGATGAAAAGGAGGCTCCCAGGACGAAAAGGAGGCCCCAGGACTAAAAGGAGATTCTCCAAATTATGGGCCACCAAGAGGAGGCCCATAATTTGAAGAAAAAAAAGATGGGTAAGAAGGTCCTCCTAGGAATGATAGGCCACCGAGACCGGTAAGATGAGGCCCACATATTAGAAAACGAGTACCCAAGAAGAGAAGATTTATGACTAGGACATAAAAGCAACCTGCTAAGAGGATAATGAGGCCCAAACACAGATTAAATATGACCCCAAGACGTGAAAGGAGTCCCATAATTTTAAAAAGGAGTCACCTAAGAGAGGGTAGGAGGCCCGAGAAATCGAGATTGCCAAAAATTGACACGGAGGCACCCAGAATTGCAAAGAAGGCCCCAATACGGAAGGGAGGCCCCAGAAAATGAAAGGAGGCCCTAAGACGGAAAAGAAAGACAGTGGATATGAAATGAGGCTTCGGAGACGCAAAAATAGGCACCAAAACGAGTAAGGTTCCACCAAGATAGAAAAGGATCATACAGAGACATGGCAGGAGGCACCTAATTCGGAAGAGGACGACACAAGACTGGAAATAAGACGCAATAAGAACGAGGAGGCCCTAACATTGGAGAGAAAGGCCATTGGATAAAAGAGATAGCCCCCAGGCGGAAATGAATGCTCGCAGATGGCCAAAAAGGTCCCCGGGAAATAATAAGGTCACTGAGATAGGAAAGGTTGCGTATAATTTGGAAGAAGAGGAACCTGGGAGAGAAGAGGAGTCCACCAGGAGATAAGATACCACCCTTAAGATGGGCGAAGTTCGAATCAAAACGCAGAGCAAGAGGTCCCCAAGGCGTGAGAGGAGGCCTCTAATTTGAAATAATACTCTAGAAGAGAAATGAGTGCCCTGTCGGACTCGAGAGGAGTCACCAAAAAGGAGTAGATCTCCAGGATTGAATGAGGGCCCGAGGACCGGAAAGATTCCTAAGAAAACGAGAGGAGGCCCTTAAGATGGGAGTGGTAAGAGGTATGAAGGGGTGTGAGGTTTCCAAAATTGAAGATTCCCTCAAGACTGGTAAGGCTTTGCCGAGGCCCACGAGGCGCGGCAGGAGGCCCCTAATTTGGCAGATAATGCCACTGGGACATGAGAAGAAGCTCCATGCCACGGTAAAAGGCCCCAGGATGTAAGAGAGGGCCCTTCAAGATGAGAGAGGACATTGAATATGGGGAGGGTGGGACATACCACTTTGAAAGCGGTGAAGAGGCTCCAGGAAATGTGACAAGATACTTATGGCGCGAGATGAGGCCTATACTTTGCAAGAAACCCATCAGAAATGGTAGACGTCGTACCGCGGTGTTTCAAAATTGCGATATTACTCAAAATTACTTTTTAAAAATCCGACCGGGGCCCCTGAAAATCACGCTGAGCCTGGATGTACCAAAACATTTCCGACCGGACCATGAATATCAATCTAGTGTCATGACGAGTCGTACCATTCCACAAGTCTCATTGGGACCAAAACAAATGAAGCCGGAGCAACGAAAAACACTCCGGACATGGGTCCAACTCTTAAAAAAAACAGTCACAAAAAAAAAAAAAAAAAAAAAAACAACTCAAACTCTGGGGCCCAACAATGACGCCAAAAAACCGAAACGTTTTGGACCCAAAAGTGTCGAGGAAGCGAAAGCTCGTGCTTGGGATCAAAGCAAATGACGTCGGGGTACAAAAGATTAAATTAGACTATATAAAAAAAATCGCGTCACAGCCCTTGAAAAGCACCTGGGATACATAGAGCTTTGGGGAATCCATCCTGATTTTGGAGGGCTCCAGCTTGACATTTTCGGATACCGATCCGGTTGTTGTGGTATAGGTGTAATTTCAGGAGTGTGAGTTGATTTATCACGGGATACGAAAATAAAACCGTAGAATTGGGTGGGGGAGTTAAGGTTGAAATCCGACGAATCAGGGAAGATAGTGGTAGATTAGGCCCCTCCACAGGATAATTCAGTTGATCACTAATCATTTCATTTCGATAGGTCCCCTTTGACAAAGTAGCGACCGAAATCCCAGGCGTTCGTGAAGAATTTGTTATCTTAGCTTCTTTGACAGGTACCTTGCAGCCAGCACCAAATGCTATAAAAATTCGCAAAAAATTAAGGTTAGGATCAGAAAACCAATGTAAACCACTTCTTGTTCTCACCTTCGCGAAATTATCGTCCTAGGACTGAGAAATGATCGCTTTAGCTTTGCTTAGGGCATCAAGCTGGTGGTAACTTGGGTATTTATCTACATATTACTTATTTATACCTTGGTATGGCCAGGTTTTCAGCGAAAAATTATTCTTGCTATTGAGTGTAGAGTAGATGCACCATGCCAAGAACAAACAGTGCATTAATATTCAATCATGTTTCCCCATTCCCGACCCATACTAAAGGCTTAAAAACAATAGGAGGCCCTAACATAATGGAGGCCCCCTTTCAGGGAGCAGAAGGCCCCCTTTCGACATTGCCCACTGGAAGAATTTCGTGGCGACGCCACTGGATGCCAGTGTGGGTGATGATTAAAATACTTCGACTATGTTGATAGACGGACTGATACCTAAAGTTTGTACTACAAATGATGTGCGCAAGGTGGCTCTTTACATATATTGCAAGAATGGGCATCCCATAAATATATTATAGCGATGTGTAACTATTTTCATTAATATGTGCATTCCATTAATTTTATAATCGTTTTAACCTTACGTACCCTAGCTTAGCATGGCCTTGCCAAAGCAGACCTCATTTGATATCACCGAACCCTGCCCTATCTAAACTGCATTTCCATACACACAATAGCACAGGTGTACTGCACTGCATGCACCATACGCTACAAGTTATCACTTCGATTGACAACATTTTAAAACTGCACATTATTTCTGAAAAGCAACTGTGCACCTACCCCCAACTTGACGGATGTATGCCTCTTGAGGTTACACGCTTTTACTACATTGTTTTCAGTTATGCTGCTGCGCTGATTAAATGATTATTTAACTACACGTTGCTCCCCTTCACGCGATGGCATTATGCTGTATGCTGTGCGGGAGATGAAGGCGCTTCAGTGACCGTTCCATTCCTGATTAATTCGCCTCGCCAGTGATAATTCGTCAAGGAATGCTATTTACGATTTTCTTCCCTGACCCCATTCCCTGTACGTGCCCTCAGTCTCTTCTCATTACATCCATTAATGCTCTTTCCCGTCCCGTCTGTATTCCCCTTCCCCAGCCCACTCCACAGTGTACTTCACCGGTTCGGTTGTCTGGTTCCGTCTCCGGTTCCCTTCCTCGGCCACATTCCTCGGTCCCGTTCCTCGGTCCCGTTCCTCGGTCCCGTTCCTAGGTCCCGTTCCTCGGTCCCGTTCCTCGGTCCAGCTCCTGGGTCCGGTTCCTCGGTCCTGATTTGCCCTCCCGTTCCTGATTCCGTCCTGGTTGTCCGGTTCTGTCCCCCGTCCTGTTCCCGTTTCCCAGTCCCGATCCCAGGTCCCGTTCCAAGGTCCCGTTCCCAGGTCGTTCCCAGGTCCCGTTCCCATGTACCGTTCCCATGTCACGTTCCCAGGTCCCGTTCCCAGGTCCCGTTCCCAGGTCCCGTTCCCAGGTCCCGTTCCCAGGTCCCATTCCCCGGTCACGATCCCCGATTCCGTTCCCCGGTCTCGTTCCCAGGCTATTTCACCAGTCCCGTTCCCAGGTCTCGTTCTCGGGTCACGTTTATCTGTCCGGTTCCCCGTCCAGTTTTCCGGTCCCGTTTTCCGGTCCCGTTTCCCAGTTCCCGTTTCCCGGTCCCAGGTCCCGTTCCCAGGTCCCGTTCCCACGTCCCGTTCCCACGTCCCGTTCCCACGTCCCGTTCCCACGTCCCGTTCCCACGTCCCGTTCCCACGTCCCGTTCCCACGTCCCGTTCCCACGTCCCGTTCCCACGTCCCGTTCCCACGTCCCGTTCCCACGTCCCGTTCCCACGTCCCGTTCCCACGTCCCGTTCCCACGTCCCGTTCCCACGTCCCGTTCCCACGTCCCGTTCCCACGTCCCGTTCCCACGTCCCGTTCCCATGTCCCGTTCCCAGGTGCCGTCCCCATGCCCCGTTCCCAGGTCCCGTTCCCAGGTCACGTTTATCTGTCCCGTTCCCCGGCCTCATTCCAAAGTTCCGTTCCTTGGACCAGTTCCTGTCCTGTTCCTCGGTCCCGTTCCTCGGTCCCGTTCCTCGGTCCCATTCCCCGGTCACGTTCCCCGGTTCCGATCCCCGGTTCCGTTCCCAGGTTTCGTTCTCGGGTCACATATAGATAGATAGATAGATAGATAGATAGATAGGTAGATAGATAGATAGATAGATAGATAGATAGATAGATAGATAGATAGATAGATACATAGATAGATAGATATAGATTGTGGGCGACCTAAAATAATGAAAAGGCATGCGCCATGAAGGTTACAAAAGAAATAATTAATGCATTGTTGGAAGAACAAACCTTTCATGAAATTTCTTCCACCCAGAACACTATCATCTCCAGGTAATTTTATTCATCCGTTTATCTCAATTTAAGGTTGAATAGTGCCGTTTGACAATGGACTGCGCGGTGATGAAGTCCTCAGGATTAACTGGAACGTGCAAGCTATCCTACAAGATATCCCAAGTTTGAAGAAAACTTCCTCCAGGTATTCGATTACCCTACAATTCTCCTCTCCACATCCAGAAATATACAGCAAAAACCCAACCCTCGTCGAATGCCGAACACCCTATGACGAAAAATGCAGCCAACAGAACAGGGAAATTAGAAACGATGCTGTCGTACGACTTATTTATTTTGATTATTTTGGTTTAAGGGCACGCCGACTACAGGTTCATTTGGCGCCAATGTCATAAGACTTACTGAGAGACAGCGATACGTTCCTGCCTTCGGACGGTATTAACATGTATACATTACAGGGTCACCGCCTTCGATCACACGTCAGCTGCAATACTCGCACCCATCGTAACAGCAGCAAACAATTCGCTGGCCACACAAACTGAGGGTGGCCGACACTTACCAGCTGTGGCTGGCTGAGCACCCCCGGGAGGCGCATCGTTACAGCCCGGTGGCCACACAGACTGGGGGTGGCCGACACCTGCCAGCTGCGGCTGGGTGGGCACCCGGGGGCGGGAGGGCTCGTCACAGCCCGGTGGCCATACAAACTAGGGGTGGCCGACACTCACCAGCTGTGGCTGGCTAGGCACCCCCGGGGGCGCCTCGTCACAGCCCGGTGGCAGCAGGTCGGCCGACGGCTTGGCCGCCGCCGGCTCGATGCTCTTCAACTCGGCCAGTACAGCTCTCCGCGCCTCCAGGAACTCTTCTACCGTCAGCAGGTCCTGCGGTGGCGTCTCGCCCACAAACTGCTCCAGACTGCAGCAAAGCACGGTGCGTGACACAACAGACCAAGGAATCAGAGCCGCCGCGCCTCCAGGAACTCCTCTACCGTCAGCAGGTCCTACAGTGGTGTCTCGTCAACACACTGCTCCAGACCGTGGTGCAACACGGCGCATGTCACACAGCAGACACTGGAACTACACAACTCGCTGCGGAACCAGACGACCCCCTAGCACGCGCAATGGAGGGCCTCTGAAAATTACGCACACTGGAGGGGGCGGATTCCGTACCCGTAAGATCTCGGCTCCTATTGATTCTGAAGGAATGAAATTCGCGGAGTGGATGGGTACGGTAGTGAACTTCATTTTGTACAAATTGCATGACCTTGGGTCAATATTTCGAGGTCAAACAAGGTCAAAATGTAAAAAAAATGGCTTTGCGTGGCTTGGCTTGTCATTATTATGGATCGCTGTGTTTGTGTTCAAGTGCTCCAAAATGGACATCAAGGATGTTTTGGACATTACTAATGATACAATACAGATGTTCGACCCGGCATTTGACCTCAGGTCAGCTATATAACAGCACTTTATCAGGTCGTTACATGCTCCAGTTACCGAAACCGGTCCGCCGCCCGCCGCCCGCCCCCCGACTACTCCGACAACAATGACAAACAGTGGCTCTCAGGATGTGTAGTAATATGCAAGGTGACATCGATCGCACGACAGCCATTTGCATTTATGACAACATTCCAGTTGACCAAGTTTGGTTCCATTAAACTGCCATGAACTTGACCTCGGTGACCGAACATGATTTTGAAACTATAAAGCATAACAATACACCTCAAACAACTCGCTAGTGTTCCCACGAACACTTCTTTTTTGCCAATATACGGGAGGCGCATCAGCGCCGACTCTTGTGGTCTGGCGCGTATAATTTTTTTACTTTAACGACCCCTAACTCGACAAATGTGTGGCCTATTTTGGCTTTTCTTCCTTTAAACAACGCGCCGGTAATTTCTAAGCAGGTACGCAAACAATGGTATCACCCGGTAAAATTTGGAGCCATCTACCAAAACCGGAGGGGTGGGCGGATTTCCCCCCCCCCCTCCAGGGCGGGAGTTAGCAAACTGTGCAGTGGACCACAAAGAACAAAGCACACTGAAGAAACGCACAGCAGAATGGGAAACCAAGAGTCCACTGAGGAATACCTGAAGCAATACATTACAGTGCTACAAGCAGGACAATTTGCCTGTCCGCAGGCAACCCATTACGACCGCCTGCGTCAGCTACATTATCATGTTACTTTTATTGCATCACGATTAATCTCAGTCACGGAGCTTGTGGAGCACACATTAACCAGCAAGCACCATTGAGGATACATTGGTAACCTGATTTAAACGTTTTTCAACTCCTCCTCCGGAGAGGAATGGTGTGTCAACTTAGACATAACAAGAAGAAATAACTGCTGCTGGCGTTTCAAAAGATAAAATCTTCATGACCTCTTCTTCAACACACACCTCCAGGGAAAACTATACAGCTTTTGGAATCTTTATCATAATAGCATACACCATAACAAAACAAATTTCCCTGGGTTCAACTGTAGAAGACGAATTAGCAAACATTAAGCCAGGACACATGTTCCTTTACCTTAAGATAAGAAAATTGGTGTACAACATACATGTGATACAATCAGTTTCAATGCCACCACAATCAGACGATGAATACAGGTACGTCACAGCATGTATAGTGCAAGTGGTATATACTGAAGGACTCCAGCTAGTTGTAATATCACACCCTTATTGAAACCGAAACTTGATGAAATAAATATGTGCTCATATTAGAAAGAAACGGTGGAATAATTTCCTAATATTGGTTCGATTCTATTCACTCGACCTTCGAGCCATAACGTAATCGGCAAATCTATTTCTGGCCCGAAGAACTTTCACCGCACATCCATGGGAGCAGACTCGCTCGGACTCACCGGCGCTTGTAATAGCTCGACTGTCGGTCGCCCCACTATCATTTTATTGCAAATGACCAAAGGCTACCATCGTGGAATTCCAACTTCAATAACCAGCATGCTCCCAAAAGCGACAGAGGAGACTGACTTCTCATAGTGCGTCCGGTAGGAGAGTGTCGGAACAGTGATGGCTCGCTTGTAGACCGCCAGCGTACGGATCGGGTCCTTGTTGAGCGTCTCCCAGCTGGCGTACTGCTCCCACAGTCGGTCTGACCTGGCCGCATCAGGTCGGCATAGGTCAGGTCAGCTCCTTCAGCCGGCCTGCCCTGGTATCTCATTATGGCAACACAGATCACATCTGCTACAACAGGTCTGACTTAGCTACATTAGGTCGGGTCTGCTCCCACAACTGGTTTGACCTGGCTGCATCAGATCAACATAAGTTAGAACAGCGACAAGACCACACAGAGATGGAAGCGATCTTCGATTCACACTAGCATTCACTTCGAGATGCATGAGTGGAGTGAAAATACCTGTACTATTCTTGAACATACATCTTGAATCATAAGGTAATATATTTAATATCTATTAAATATTGGTTCTAATTTAGCATTACCTTCATCTAGCATGAATAATTAGTCGCCCCATGAATTAGTAATTAATTTTGTTGAAAAAGGCAGGACCGCATGTCATCTTATAGTATGCAAGTTCCTGGCATTTAATTTATTGTGGATTCAGCGCCATCATGAGTTCAAAATACTAATAACATATCTGCCCCATGGAGGGAGGGAAAACTACTTATATCTGATGACAATGGGTACCTATGTTAGAAGAATGTCTGTTTGTATTGCTATAAGTGATATTTAGAAACAACAATTGATTAGACTAATGTATATTATTTTCCCATGTAACTGCTGCTGAGATTTACGTTCACTTCATGTAGTAGATAATCTGGTGGACTTTTTTCTTCTAGAACTAGCTGTTCACTTGGGAAGGCCTGCGATAGTAGTTAGGTACCTGGGTAGTTAGGTAACGCACACTACCCATGAGGTAGGTATTGGGTCCGATGCTTGGTAGGTTGGCTTTGAGCCAGGTACTAGATAAATAGGCAAGTAGGTCACTGTTTGATAATCTTTGATACAATGATTGCATATGATCTTGGGGTCCAAAATAGACATACATACCTACATAGGCAAATATATACACAGGCATGTACCTACCCAGGTATACACATATGCATACAGATACATATTTGTACGAGCAGGAAATACTATATGCATCACACGTTTTCCCTTAGATTCCCTTCATATTCGGAGTATGTACCATTATGCACTGAAAACTCATCATGACCGATTCATTACAACTCAAGCGTGCCAGTTGGTCATAACATCAACACGTGTATTCTAGCCAGCTTCCAATGACCACTATATAGCAATACAGCAACAGGAACTTAATAGTGTAATTAATTTTACCGGGGCCGTGGTATATCAGTTGGTAGAGCGTTTGACTCTTGATCGAAAGATTGTGGGTTCGAATCTCACAACCGACGGAATTACCGAGATCACCCGCGACCAATTGGCGTGAGAAGTTGGCGACGCTATATGATCTAGCGGTTGAATGCGTCGTAAAAGAACCCCAAAATTCTTCTAATTATCTTCATCATTTTTGAATACACTCTCAAAATGCGTTACAGAAGAACTATCCAGATGAAAGTTATTTTATGAAATAAACTAAGCTAAAATATGAGAGGAAAATATAAAAAGCAAGAGTGCATCAACGGGAAAATTCTTGACTGTTAAATTTGTACGTATCTGGGGAATCATTGTCTTGCCAACTGATATTAACCAGAACAAAAATGCTCGGTACATAGAGCAGTACATAATGTGATGTTTCTTCATATCAAACTAATTTGTCGGTTATAAGAATAGTAGATAACGCTGAATCACTCCGGTTGGTTATTGGCTTTACGACACATGGACCGTTGAGTCATGCAGCGTCTCCAATCTCTCGCGCCGATCGGTCGTGAGCGAAGAGTAGCGACAGGTGAGACTCGAACCCACAACCTTTCGACTGTGAGACGAGCAACTTGCCCCAAGACCACTCGTCCCCGGCTGAACCACTCCATACCAGCCGGAAAAAACCGGAAAGGATGCCCTTCCCACAGCTCAAATACGGGAACAAAATACTAGCGCGACGAATGCTACGAATAAAAAGAAGCATCAGGGTCAGCCATACTTTGCCTGACGTCATTCCCGCCAACACGGGAGTGAAGGATGTCAAAGTAATGGCATCATAGGCATCATTACAGAATATGAATCCAATACACACCACAAAATCGCTCCCTGGAAAAGGATGTCGATGAATTCATCTGAGATAGCAGTGAATGAACAGTCCAATATTTGCGCTTATTTTTTAGGATTATAAATTTCACTATCTATGAAACTACTAGATAGAGTCGGCATACCCCAATTGATGTCGTTAGATTGGATCGTGGGCTTACGACGCACCCAGCAGCTGAGCCCATATGGCGTCGCCCGCCTCTCACTGGCGGGAAGGCCAAGCCCGTGTTTTGAAAGAAAATATTCACGTTTCGATTATTCTTATTATATATTAATAATATATTAATATATTATATATTATATATAATATATAATAACCTATATATTTATATATATATCATAAATATATATTAAAGCGACTCATTGAACCGCAAGGTTATACAGCGCCGCCGGCCTATCGCACCGATTGGTCGCGGGTGCACTCTGTAAATGTCGGCCGCGAGATTGGAACCCACAACGTTGCGATCGAAGAGTACGACGCTGCTCGACCAACTGAGCTACCGAGATCCCCGGCTTTTTATTCTTCATTCCAGAACATCGCTGCATTTTTGTGAAATGCATACACTCCATTGCTTAGTACTTCAATATATACACGATAATTTGTAAAACCGGAAAAATTATACACTGTTACATAGTGCTTCTAAAGATTATACACTCCATATCTTGGCAAACCCAAAAATTATACACTTCGAATCCAAGAACGAGAAGTGAAAATCCAACACTGCCTGCAACACGCAGACCAATGCCAACGAAATAGTCCAGTTCGTCAGGTGTGGCGTTGGGCGCCGTGCGGACGGGCTTCCCACCACTGACGGTGGATCTGATGTACTGCCACATCGATCAATGTCCGTCCTCCTGGATGCGCCGCTGAATGTCATTGCGGGTGTCACGGCGTATGGCGGACCGTACCGCTCTGTTTAGGATGACATATTTTGGTAACCTGTGACCGTGTTCAGTCAACGCCACACGACGGCGAGACATTATATTTTTGGTGGGCTAAGCGACTGGATGGGCGCTGGGATTGCGAATGGACACGGCTCTGACCGGAGCATGAGCGTCTCGACGACAAACCAGTCCAAAAGATGTCAGAAGGGCCTTGAGTTGTGTCAGGACTTGGGCGGCGCTGGAGATCTGTGGCTGCTGTTGCGCCGTTGGGCATGTTTGTTGAGCATGGGGAGAGGGGAGCTGGAAAATACTATTTGAGCCCCGGTAATTCGTAGTGCGTAGCGTGATCCTCATCTTCTCTGCGTACGATACCTTGGGGTGAATCTCGTCGTAGGCCTCTCTGGCCTGCCTAAGACAGATTTCTGGAACATTTCAAAGCAAGGATTTCCCTCTCCTTCAGATGTGCTGAGCAGGCTCTATCAAAGGCAGCGTGATGGACCTGGCCCTGGCCGCAATTCACACACCACACGCGTTCCGATACACACTTTTCGTCGGTGTGTTCTGAAGTGCCGCACCTACCACAGGTCGGGCGGTCGCGGCAATATTGTGCAGTATGTCCGTAACGTTGGCACCTAAAACATCTCATCGGGTTAGTCACGAAAACACTTACCTTTACTTTCACGTATCCTGCATACACTGTATCGGGATGGTCTGTCGAACTGAGAGTTAAAATAATGTTTTTGTTGCTTGCAGGTCGCTCCCTCTCCTCACCTTGATCCGGCGCGCCACCACGACACTATACTTAGACAAGCCGTCAACGATTTCTGAATCCGAAACGTCTTTAAAATCGAAGCAGTTTATAACGCCTTTTGCGTGTTTTTTTTTTGTCTAGTGGGGCTCAACCACAGTAGGTATGGAAACGTCCGTCGTCTCACCCTGTTCCCTTATGGAGCATTTGAATTCAGTTATCCCTAGCGTCTTCTTAGCGTCGTCTGTACTCCCAAACTCCACCTCACATCTCACTATTTCGCCTATTTTATCGCATTCGCGGTTAAACTCAAAGGGCTAAAGTGCAGATAGGCTCTTCCCAGGATCACTAGACTTTAATACCAGTACTCGTGAAGAAGGTGATCTGGCTTCCTAACTCTGGCTTCCAACTATATTTCCTCTATGGGAAGCACTGGTAGGGACCGCGGTGCGGGACGGCGAACTTGCTGGGCGGTACGCCTCTGCAGGTGTCGGGTCGGTGATACGTCTTCCGGAAGGGGAGATACGACTTCCGAAAGGAAGGCCAACATTCTGGCCCCTTCTGTGAGGTCCAGGATGGGTTTGTTTATTTGAGTTATCCATGAAAGTGTGCTTTTATTTCGGCTCATCGTGGTACTCCACCTCACAAGTGTCCTACCAGGGGGACACCTGCATCCCGACAACAGGAGGACGTCAGATACCCGAAGAGCGATACGGGCCAGGCGATGCCGTCCCCGACCGGGAGGGAGGTACTCACCACCCCGACCGGGATCCAGCACCACCCATCCCTTGACCCCTGCCAGCCAGGCCAGCAGGCACCGGGACGAAGCCCAGGCCCCCGACCCGAGGCGACAAGCCACTTGGTCCATAATGGGGCCTTACGAACCCGCCCACCCCTCCGGGATATCATGAGAGGTGTGTTGGTCCCCCGTCACAACTAGCACCGTGCGACGGGGGACCTCAACCTCCAAGACTCCGTCAACCCCGGGGGACCGGCCGAGGGGTCGCGGCTACCCCGATACAACTGAGCGGAAGGGTAGACCAGGGAAAGCTGGCCTACCTGCTCGTGACACGGGAGGGGTTGGTGATGCAGGGTTGGATGAAAGGTATACAGAAGGTCGATGACACAGGGTGGATACGGGAATTCGAAGACAGTGATGGACGATGGGTCCCCGGAAACACCTGTGCGTTTCCACACCCCTCATCGGGGTGGCTGATACTCCGAGGGAGCGCCAATTCCCTGGCCAGCCGAGTAACGAGGCTGAGGAAGCTAATTGGTGGTGGTGTGATAGCGAACTACATACAAGTATTAGACATCAAAAGCGTCTTGAAAACGACGTAAGTAATTAGTGATATTCGGTGATGGGTGGTTTATATACTTCACTTTACTATATATTGAGATAGACATCAACAGGCCAATGAATGTGCCGATGTCTTCTATTACCGTATTATGATTGAGGTAGCCAAGGTGACGTCGATCCAGGCAGAAAAGATGCCAAGAAGAATTTCATCGTGGTGTGCGAACGAACCAAAAATTATTTTCAGGACATTGTGCCACGTAACCTTCGGTCTCCCAGCCGTTCCACTTGAATTACGCCACACAACCGTTCAGCACAGCATCCAGCACAGCGGCGTAATTTAGTTCGCCGGCCACCAGCCCCGGGCCACGCAGGTAACGTGGCACGGCGCAACCGTGCAACCGACGACTAACCGTGACGGTATCAGTCCAGCCAGCAACAGCTAAGTTCCGCCATAAAACATTTTATTTCAATAACGACAAAAAGAAGGAAAAGACGACGAAAGGAATGTTGTGATGAGAGTTCCTAAAAATGAAGAAGAAAAAACGTTTAATTTTCAGTAGTGGGATTAGGACGGAGAAACAATTACGAAAGTTTCAAAAGCGACTTCGGTCGGGACAGGTGTCGGGTCAAGTCAGGTTGGATCATGTGAGATCCGGTCAAGTTGGATCCAGTCGGGCCGGACCGTATCAGGTCTGGTGGCGTCACTAACGCGACCTTTTGTCGTATCTACAACACAAGGACCGCTGAGGTTTCGCCCTTGCTAGTAATCAGCTGAACAGAGCTATGGGAGTAGAGTAACCACCTGGACTGACCTGCAACCCACCCGACCTGACCTGATACTACCGTTAGTCAAAGCTGTGGGAGTAGAGCAATCAGCTGAACTGAACTCCAACCCGACTGACCTAATCTGACCTGACCATCGTAAACTAGCTAGTCGGTTATTTTTGTTGTTGGCGCTTCGACTAGTCTTTCATCATTCCCGCCAATAACTTGTATTCTAATACTTCACTGTTCATTCGAACTATTGCTCTGGTATGCACGCAGTTTGAAATCAAATCGCTGACAGGCAACGGAACAAGCTTCCCGAATGTGCGAGTTTTGAATTAAAAATTGTCGCCAAAATGTCTTCATATGGCAGACAGCCCATGTGGCGTCCATAAAATGGTCTGCGGTCTCATGTACTGTGTTCGCACGTGAGCAATAAGTGACACACAGGGTATACGGTATATGACAGTCAGGGTATATGACAGAAACAATGCGGTCCCTCCTCCACATAAAAGGCAGCGATGTGTAGCGTAGGTATGCCCGGTGCGCATCGTACAGAGTAATCTTCCCTTTTCTGGACCTACGAAGGCACACACCCAATGCCACAGATGTGCTTGATTGCGTACAGCTTAGTGTTATTTTCTCTGTCCCAGGCACAGGCCTGGCACACCGATACACTATACGCGAAATATGGTGGATTATACCACTTGCTGAACACACCATCGATATCCTCTTGAAATAAGTAGCAACATCTGAAGAGATCATGCCTCATTCTGTCTACAAGTACCATGTTCAGGATCACTATCACAGATTGTGACACACGAAAATCTATTAACCCTCTCCGTCTTTCCCGGTCATATTCTCACACCCCGTTTCGGGGAGCGGGGGGTGTCGATGGGGACTCCCATAATCTCCAAACCAAGCGTCGCACGAAAACGAAATAGGCGTTATCGGAAAGCGCATGACGAGTAGAGCCAGACCCCCCCCCCCCCCACCACAAAAAAAAATTGTTCCCCCAAAAAGTGACGTCATTAGGGGGTTTTCACAACTTACATCATGTTTGTGACTCTAGGGAGTTCATTGAGGGAGATTTGAAAGGAAATGCGTGGAATCAGAAAAGAGAAGCGAAATCGACCAGGACCAGGATGTTTAGGCATCTAAATATAAAAACATTGTTAATTTTCCTGTGTAGAGCGAACCGAAAATGTTCGAAGTCAACTTGCTCCAATACAAAATACTTACTTTAGCCAGTCGTAGATTTTAACTCTAATGGGAAAATATACAAAACGTACAAATATAATCGGCAAATATACAAAATATACAAAACAATAAGTAATAAAAAAAAACGGAAAAATGAGAAATTCCTCCGGTGCCTTTTGTTTCATCCGTAAAGATAAGCAAACCCTGAAAGTTTTATTACCATATCTTTATCCGCTCAAGCGTGATGACCGATTAATCTTTTTTTGGAGGTGACTAACTCGTTGACCCTAGATGACCCGAATTCAAAATTTTAACACAACATGCCAAACTGATGTGGGAAAAGGTATGCCAAATTTCGACGCGCTGCCGCGCGCCGTTCTTTCACTGTCCGCGGAAAACCTTAGGAGGGGGTCGTTAACGACCCCCCAGGACAACGCGGGTAAAGTTATACAATATTAGTTTCTAGCATAGGTCTCTTGATATACCATTTATATCGATGTCCCTAAATTAGGTATGTGTCAACACAAGCGAAGATGGGTACAGTTATAGTTGCTTCAGATGGGTACAGTTGTTTCAGGCTCAACATTGAGCTCAAAGAACTGAACAGACATTTTAAGCAACATCTTTTTCACGGACTGGCTTTGACAATCTCACACCTAAAGAATCGATATTTTAACACTGTCTCAGCGAGTATGAAACTTAGTATCATAGATATGAGGTCTCTCGCAGCAAATGGACACATGCGTGGGAGTGTATACTGTTCTGCCTTCTTCGCACGCTCGTTGCCACACGCCCCGATGCAGTTTGGGATCAAGCACAAGCGGACAGTTGTCGTGACTCGTTCCAACGGAGTAAGAGGTATGAGAATGCCAAGTAGTAGACTGGGGTCTGAGGGACAAAATGCAGTCAGTGCAAAAGGCTGCGAAGCGAATCACAAAGAATCACCTACAGAGTGTCCTGTTAAATATCTATAAACGGGAATGACTTGACAATCGCAATTAGCTCAAAGCTACACGCCCAGACGTACTCACGCAAACTAAACGAACGTACAGTAATTAGCAGAATGGGAAACTTGCTTTCCGGGTGGCGAGTCTGAGTGCACGCCGACTTTTCCGGAGTACATTTTTATGAACATATTATTTTTATGCGTGGAATTTGTTTGCCAGTAACCAATGGAAAAGCTGATGCACTCTGCACCTATAAAGATGGATAGGTAATATACACCGTAATTTGTTGTAAAATCAAATGTCGAAGCATAGGAACAAAGAAGTGAACAATCGATGATAATCGCCATAACCAGCACGGCAGAGAATCTCTATAATCAGCACGGCAGAGAATCGCCATAACCAGCACAGCTTCGTCTCTCATGACTGGAGCAATGCGCTTTCCTTTCACTGTTGGTTTCAGTACAAAGCTATACGAAGAGAAAAAAACTGTGCATGTCACCCACGGCTCAGAGCACATACCTACCTACGCAGCCAATTCCTTACGCCATACGAACCCACGTTCTCTACCGCACACACCACGGTCGGAGGTCGGATGTAATAGCGGTGCGCTACGCAAAGAATCAGTCAAGGTCTTGCGACTGCAGCATGACACTGATATGTCCGAAGTTGCTAATGGTTATGACGTCATATAAAAATGCCTTGCATCGATTGGTTCACAGACAGATTTCAGAACGGAAAACACCGACGCAGCTAATTCTGGTCGGTGGCCTCCGGGATTGCGGAGGACGTCTCCTACAGCTGTCAAATTTTTCGACTATATGGGTGGCGCGAATGTAGGTTTTCGCACACGCGGACGAGATAAAATATCTGAAGAAGCGCTTGAATTCCCACCCTGGTAGTTAGTACATTGCAGTACAGCACACAATAAAATACAGTACAAAAAATTACACAAGTGTATCCCGACCCTGTGGTATTCCTGGAACCATCGGTACAAAATGTTTGATGTGAGCGCCGTCTCACGGCCGAACACCCACCTGAACTCCAGCCCGCAGGCGGCGATGGCCCGCTCGAAGGCGGCACGCACTGCCTCCGGCTGGGTCTCGTTAGTGGCGCGCACGTGCGCCACATAATGCAGCCAAAGGTCGACACTCAGTGGCACCGCTTGCAGCCCTCGCTCGAACACCTGGCCACGCACGCGTTGTCACACACCCGTGCCCGCACGTGCACGGCATTTCTTCGATGGAGAGATCATGTTTTCCACATGTGGCACATCGCAAGGCTCGGCAATTTTGTCACCAAGAAAGCATCGAGTGCAGGTGTAGTCTTACCGCAGAGGTCGCGCTTACTTCTGGCAACACACATTTGGCAGCTCTGACGTCAGCGGGCCCGGCTACCCACCGAGAACCCAGCGCGCGCTGTAGGTGGGGGGCTGTGAATACGGAGCAGCAAGGTAAGTGCCCAGTCCACGGCCAGCACCACAGCCATCCGTTAAAAATGGAGCATTTCCAAGGTATTAATGCACTAATGTACAGTGCACAAGGCGTCGGAAACTAACCTGCTCGCAGGCCTCCATTGTGCCGCGCTTCTTCTCCAGGTCGGCGTACTTCTTCCAATAGCCGTAGCAGTACGGGTAGCGGTCGAGGAAGGCATCCAGCACGCCGCGGATGTCCTCCATGAAACACTGCCCATCACAGCTTGGTGTCACCGACACAGAGATCAAGGGATAATCACCGCCCGACTGGCGGCAGAGCACAACACACATTGGTGGTGGATTGGAGTTTAGGGGCGCATCGACATCTAGGGTCATTTTGCGCCCATAACTGAATTGTAATCAATTTACGGTATTGCTATCATAGCTTGCTATCCATCTTCACTGGTGGGGGGATATTACGGGTAGGCTATTGTAAGCTGGCTTACCTGCTCGTGACGAGGGACGGGGTTGGTGCTGCAGGCTTGGATGAAAGGTATACGAAAGGTTGCTGGCACGGGGTGGCTAATGGAATTAGAAGACAGGGATGGACGATGGGGACTACGAGTCCCCGGAAACACCTCCGTGTTTCCACAACCCTCATCGGGGTGGCTGTGTACACCGAGGGAGCGCCAATTCCCTGGCCAGCCGGGTAACGAGGCTGACCCCACTGCGGGGAGCACAACACACATTCTTGAAGACACAGGTCGCCGGGTTACGTCCATAGTACGGACAAACTATGCGAATATTTTCACTAATTCGCATCAAATATACTAGGGTATCATCAAATGCCCCAAATTAGACGAACACATATGCAGCGCTGGGGGGCGACGAAAGTAAGAAGCAGCATGAAGAATGCTGCACAACACGTCCAGTCATTTTAAGTTGTACTGTAAATCCCAGTCACAAAATATACAAAGCTCACTATTGTCTGTTCGATTGAAGGAATGATACAAGACATATTGCTTTGAAACGCCACTGTATTCTTAAAAATGTGCTAGCTGCACTCCAACCTAACCTATATGTGAACAGGCCCATTCCGTAGCCATACGGCCAGGAAAACGGAAGTAAACTTCCTCGTCATGCCAACATAAAAATTGGAAATGCAGAGTCAACAGGGTTCATGCACTCTTCATTGCCTCGCCCAAATAACCAGCCAACAAATCACCTGCGCCTCCGAGTACTGGATCAACAGCGTCCATGCCGTAAAGTCCGCTGGACTCTCCTTCACTGGCTTCCACAGCTTCTCCAACTCGGTCAACTCTTTGTTCTTAGTAGCCTGGTTTGGCTGCACCTTGCCTGCAGCAGCTGCTGCAGAGTGTAGCTTTGTGGCAGCTGCTGCAGAGGCCGGCTTGGCGGTAGCTGATGTAGAGACCAGCTTGGCAGCAGCTGCTGCAGAGGCAGGCTTTGTGGCAGCTGCTGCAGAGGCTGGCTTCGTGGTAGCTGCTGCAGAGGCTGGCTTGGTAGCAGATACTGCTTGTTCAGCAGCTGTCGCCTTGGTCGAGACTGATGCAGAGGCTTGCTGGGACATAGCCACTGCCACCGCACCCGATATGAGAGGCGATGGCCTCACCGCAGCCCCGGCTGCTGGCGAGATGGGGGCAGGCTTTGGCCAGATCACCACCGGCTCACTGGCCTCGTCATCTGTGGCGCCCGCGCTCACGTACACTGTGATTGGCTCGGCGTCACACGGGATAACCCTGACATCCTCCGGCGGCGGGGCATCCCTTGCCGGTGCCGTCACCACCCCTGGACCGAAGTTCGAAGCCGTCGAACCTCCTGTTGTCATGACGACCTCATTGGATGCTACTTCCGAGTCTGCAGTGGCCTCGGCAGAGTCGACAGCAGGTTTGAAAGCACCAGCAGCGGAATGCTGGAATTGTTCACTGCTAGGATCGTCTGTGGGAGTGGCGTTTATCGATCCACAATCTTCCCTGAGAGAGTTGGAGAAGGCAGTGGATGCCTGGTCAGTGCCAGGAGCTGTAACAGGTGGCTGATCCTCTGCCAGAATGTCTGCAAACGAGACGTCGGCGCTGAAGGTCTCGTTCGCGACCAGCGGCTGCACGGTGGCTTCCCCATCCAATGGAGGTGCAGCAGGTGCTTCTCCCATAGGTGGATGTTCGATGGGCATTTCCTCCCCAGGTGGCTGTTCACAGGCATTTGATCCAGCAGATGACAGCTGGGTGGACATTTCTTCTACTGCTAGCTACTTGATGGGATATCTGCTTCAGATTGGTGCTCTGTAGATATTGCTAGTTGAGACCACTGGCACGTGGATATTTCCACTCTGAAGCGTTGTTTGGCACCCTCAAAACGAAGCTCTAGAAAACGAAACAAAGTTGATGAATACTTGTCTAAACATGACCCATTGGAGGAACTGTATCCTGGTCATGACTATTGTGCCAGGGATGCAATTATTATTTGTTTTGCAACTGCCAACATTCCACATAATATCGATCACAAGCTTTTTTTTACAATTAGTAAACTCCACAAAACTTCAGCCAGTACATCAAATAGCCAGCAACAAATTTTACAAACATAACAAATGGAAATGCTTATAATTTGTTATAATTTTTGCTATAAGATAATTTTTTAACAGGTGAATGTAATGATCAAGGTAAATGCTGATTTTTTCTAATTTTTTATTACCATGCTTTCAGAGTTGATGTAGACTATAGCTTGATTAGGACTATCGATGACTTATTTTCTCAGGAAATTAATACTTTTAAGTTCATAGTGCTCCATACAATTGATGATGTCATAGGCACAGGTCTGCAGTTTATACCCCTGATGCTTCAAGAAGGACCTTTTGAATATTGTGGCAGTGGAATTTGAGCAACAATTTAAGCAAATAACCCTGCTGGAGCAACACAGCCATGCACATAACGATACAACTGTTGTGCAGCTGTGTGGTTTGTCTATGGACTACTCAGTAAAAAAATCACAAAATACAAAATAACCTAACGTAACCTGACCTATACTAATATACCTAATGCACCATAATATTTGAAATATATTATTGCATAATATAACCTAACCTAACCTAATCAGAAAACCAGAATTTTCCAAAACAAATTTTTTCAGCTGATAAGAAATATGGCATTGACAGCTCTGCCTTTATCAATAAGAGCACCACAAGGAACTCCCAGCCTTGCGGCCTATGGGGCTGCAGGTAATTCTTCTTTGGAATACATGTTCAATTAATGCAGAAACATGCACAATCCAAAGACTGTTGGTTTGAGTCTTGCCTGTTGCTACTCTTCTTCCATGGCCAATCTGTGTGAAATTGGCAATGCTACATGACTCA
Organism: Imbricaverruca yamaguchii; assembly: GCA_034440575.1. NCBI lineage: Eukaryota > Metazoa > Arthropoda > Thecostraca > Neoverrucidae > Imbricaverruca > Imbricaverruca yamaguchii. The sequence goes on along the minus strand of JAOTOL010000532.1, from coordinate 25,537 downwards.
ATGGTTAATGTTTGGTTTTCAATGGTCTGTCAATTTTCAGTGTCCAAGAGTATTAAATCAAGTGCATTAAGTGTTGAGTTTCTCCTTCATCACATATCTGGCAGGGGATGAGTAGATTAGGGGTAATTTGCTTGTCTCACAATCGAAAGGTTGTGGGTTTTCAATCGTGAAGGGTACCATACCTGGAAGTTGAAAAGAATCACCATCAAACACACATCTGCTTGCAAAAACACTATTTGTTTATGACTGGCCAGCAGGGATGCAACATGAAGATTAACATATTAAGTGATAGCTTGTCTGCAATAATGCAAAAGATGTTTAATGGCATTACTTATAATAAATACACCTGATGTTGCATAGCATAAAGCTTTGTATAGCATAAAGCCTACCCAAATTGATTCTATGGATGATGGCTGAAAATCTGTAGTTATCTACAATATGCTAGCATAACCTAATCACAATAATTTTAAGGGCAACAAAGCCTGTGCCTATGGATTCTGGTGTCATACAGGGTGGGAATTAAGGCACTTTTTAAGAGATTTCATCTCTTAAATGGTAAGGTAGTAGTAGGTAAGGTAGTAGTAAAAAGGTAGGAGGGACAGGAGGTGCATCACCAGGCCTGGTGCCAAGGTGAAGGACCTGGTACCTGCGGTGGCACAGGTCACCAGTGATCACCAGTTTAACACAGTCATAGTGCATGTAGGGGTAAATAACATAGGTCATACTAGGAGTGAGGAGCTTCTGTGGGAGTACAGGGCCCTTCTGGCCACCCTGAAGGGTACCAATAGTCATTGTAACAGCAATTTTGCCTAGGGCTAGAGCCTCCCCTGAGTGGAGCTCTAGGGCACTGGCAGCTAATGCCAGGGTAGGAAAGCTCTGCCATGAGCTAGGTTTTACATTTGTAGACGAGTGGAGCAGGTTTTATGCATCATGGGACCTCTATCAGAGGGATGGCCTGCACTTTTCTGAGAAGGGGGTCCATGTGTTAGGCAAAGTATACGAGCATGTCCTTCAGGGAAACTAGGAAATGGGATGGGGAAGGATGAAATTGCATTGCCAACTCAGGAATATTCCAATAGTGTCAGCCAAGGCAATAGAACCTCAAAGTCTGCAAATAGGGACAGCAGCAACTCAATGGGACAGAGTTATAGTTCATCTAGTGATAAAAGAACTCCTCAATATGAAAAAGCCAAAGGTGGTTATGGAGCATTTGTTAAGTGTATGATGTTTAATGCTCAGAGTATCCGTTCCAAATTTGATGGGTTCAAGTGTCATGTTCCTGAGGAACCAGATTTTGTTTGCATTACGGAGGCATGGGTCAGTGAAGGGTATTTTGGAGATAATTTACAGGACTATGAGATCCAGGGATACAATATGTTTTCGTGCAATAGGGGTCCAGCAATGAAAGGGGGTGGTGTAATGCTCTATATGAATAGCTTATTCAGTTCTCAAAAAGTAGCAGGTGGGGATAAAAATGTGTCTGTGGAGTCCATTTGGCTTGATGTCACTGTGGGAAAAGGCAACAGCAATACTCTTAGGATAGGAGCTTTCTACCGATCAGTAACCCTGCCACATTATCAGCAACTGGAGTTTGACAAGGTGATTTGTGAGGAAATCAGTAGAAACTTTAGGAGGAAGTGCCTTATTCTCGGTGACTTTAATCTAAAAGGTTATGAAAATGCTGGTGTTGGCTCCCCATCATGCAAAATGTTTAGGAAATGCCTTGAAGAGGACCTGTTCTTACACCAGTTTGTATCGGAACCTGCCAGGCATGGTTCATTCTTGGACCTTGTATTCTCGGATTTAAGTGACTTGGTTCAAGACTTGACTGTAGGTGAAAATCTGGGAAAAAGTGACCGTAACATAGTTAGATTCAAGGCACATGTAGGGGAAGTTATCAAGGATAATTTGGTAAAGGTTCCAAATTTCAACAGAGCAGACTTTAACGGTATGAGAGCGGCTTTAAGTGCCACCAGATGGGAAGAAGAATTCTCCAATTTAAATGCCTGTGAAATGTGGGAAAAGTTCAAACCTTACTTGAAGGAAACTCAGATTAGACATGTCCCCCAAAAGCAAAGACTCAAAAGAAGGGTAGGAAAGCCAGCATGGCATACACCAGACGTGATAAAAGCAATTAAGGCTAAGAAAACTGCATTTAGAGTTTTTAAAGAAGCCTGAAATGTTGTTAATCTAAAGGAGTATTGAAAAGCTAGACACTGTGAAGCAAAAAACCAGAGCAGCAAAGCAAGCAAAAGAACTGGATTTAGCTAGAAACTGTAATGGGGACAGTAAAAAGTTCTTTAGTTTCTACAAGCTGAGTAAAGTTTCTAGCACAATTGGTCCACTGGAAGTAAACAGGACTACATTGGGTGAGGATAGTGAGATGGTTGAGGAGCTGAGCAAGCAGTTCAAATCAGTGTTTGCATTGGAAGATATGACCAATCTGCCGACCGTACACCATAGTTCAGTGACATGGGATCTGACAAATGATGTTGATTTCATTCATAGTGATGTTGTTTACAATCATATCAGGAAAATAAAGCCAAATAAGGCAGCAGGACTTGATGAAATTTATGCTAGGGTGTTGCAGGAAACTGAAAAGGAACTGGCATTTCCACTTAGTATAATATTTTGTAGAGCAGTTTCACATCATGAAATTCCAACCGATTGGAAAAGGGCAAATGTAGTTCCTATTTTCAAGAAAGGAGAAAGAGGGAAAGTTGAAAACTATAGGCCAATAAGTCTTGCATCCCTAGTCTGCAAGGTACTCGAGTCAATTATCAAGGATAGAATAGTTAGTTATCTGGAAGGTAGCAGATTGATTCAAGATACTCAACATGGGTTTAGAAAAGGACGATCATGTCTCACAAACCTCTTAGACTTTTTGAACTTCACCACAGAACAATTTGATCAGGGAAATCAAGTTGATGTAGCATATCTTGACTTTAGTAAGGCCTTTGACAAGGTACCCCATAAACGGTTAATGATACAGCTTCAGTCCCATGGTATTGCAGGTACCATCTTAAAATGAATAGAGTTGTGGCTTCCAGATAGACAGTAAAGAGTGATGCTAAATGGTACAAAGCCATCATGGCAAAATGTTCTTAGTGGAGTCCCCAGGGGTCAGTACTAGGGCCATTACTGTTCATTATATTTGTAAATAACATTGAAAGTGGCCTAAGCAGTAAAGTTTTGAAATTTGCAGATGATTTGAAGGTCTTTAGGGCAATAACAGGTCAGGATGAGCATATCTCACTGCAAAAAGACTTGGGCGAACTTGTGAAGTGGTCCGAAGAATGGCAAATGAAATTTAATTTTGATAAGTGGAAAATCATGCATGTAGGTAAGCAGCATATGAAGGCTCCATACTTGATGGGTGGCCAAGTGCTATCAGTGACTCAACAGAAGGATTTAGGTGTTATTCTAAACACAAAACTGGGGGCATCAGAACAGACCAAGGAAACCAGGAAGAAGGCACTGAGAATGCTCGGGGCAATAAATAGGAATGTATCATACAGAAGTGAGGAAGTGATCAGGAAGCTTCACTGTGCATACGTCAGGCCACATTTGGAATACTGCATCCAAGCTTGGTCTCCTAGCTATGAAAAAGATTGTTGGCTTTTAGAGAGAGTACAAAAGAGGGCTACAAAAATGGTTAATGGCATAAGCAACCTGGCATATGAGGAAAGATTGAAGAAATTGAATATGTTCTCACTTAGATATAGAAGGCTGAGAGGAGATCTCATTGAGGTCTTTGAATTTCTCCATGGTGTGGAAATGTTTGTACCTTGGGGAAATGTTTGAATTGAACAGAAATGATGCAATTAGAGGTCATAAATTCAAAATTAAAGTTAACCACAGCAGAACAAGGTTAAGGCAAACTTTCTTCAACCACAGGGTAGTGTAACACTGGAACCAGCTGTCAGAATACATTGTCAGTAGCAGCACATTGAACATCTTTAAAAACAGCATAGACAATCATTATAAGAATAGAGGGCTTGCTTTTCAGTATTACAGGGAGGGCTGATTGGCAGACTTTGTGGACAACTGGTTCAGTGTACAGAGTGCAACCAAGAAGGGCCCTTGTGGCTCATAGTTGCACTAATCTTTTATGTCTTTATGTTTTTATAAGAATAGAGGGCTTGCTTTTCAGTATTACCGGGAGGGCCGATTGACAGATTTGGTGGGCAACTGGTTCAGTGTACAGAGTGCAACCAAGAAGGGCCCTTGTGGCTCATAGTTGCACTAATTTTTTATGTCTTTATGTCTTGATCATATTACTTGTATTTGAACATATCCATATTCAACACACACTGCTTGGGACATTTCCAAATCCAGCAGCACTCTGGCGAAACAGTGTTGGACTTCGTAGCACTATTAGACATTCATGTGCATAAAGTGTGTCATGAACAGGGTGAGAATTAAGGCACTTCTTAAGAGATTTCATCTCTTAATACATTTTTGCACTCCGGATTCATACTACATAGAACGGGCTCCACGTGTACCCCGACACAAACATAGAGAAGGAACAAAAATACCACTAAAAATGAATGCGAGATTGAATAAAACATCCACCAAACATGTTGTACTTACGATTACCAAATAAACTAGCCACTTAAATTACCAAATAAACCTACCACTAAGCACAGACAACACCCCAACCAAGGCGATATATGAGGTGGCGTCATCCCTACTGCGCAGCTTTCTGCGCAGGTCCTTATATGACGTCATCAGGGGTACCACTTAATGCGGGCCAAGCCGCTAACACGCTGTCGAATATACGCAGCGTATGCATATTACGGTGGATAAAATGAGGATTTAAGACGTGCAGGTGCAAGACTTAGAGCGTCATAGTCCCGGAAGGGATCTCCAATACCTTTCATACACATATTATACCCGGAAGAGCGTACAAAGCGAGGTAGGACAGGTCAAATATGGCAGAGATCTAGCATCTTACCACGGCGAAATGCAGTAAGGACGTATCTGGAGTGTGGTCGTCGCCATGATCGAATAAGGTGGAGAGGGTGGTCGAGTCCCTTAATGTACATCCAATTTAGCATTTGGCTTATGGTGCTGCATGCGAAAATTAATTGACCGAAAGGCCTTTTAACACCTCTATATGCGGCAGTGCCCTTGATATAGGAGGCAAGGAAGGGGACAATCTTTCTTTTTACGATCGAGAGGACCATAAGGAGCACGTGAGAGGCAGACATTCCTTTTATGGAGGCATCTGTGAACCTCCGTACCAGCTCAGCAACATGGGTGGAACTTCCAGAAAACGACATGGGAGACGCAATGCCTGGAGGTAACAGGAGGTCTATGGATTGGGGGAGATGGGCTCACGCCAGTCGTAAGTGGGGGTTAACCCATCCAAAAAGTATGTAAAATTTAACTCTAGTTCGGAGGTTACATTCGGCGGATGGACTGGAAAGCGGTCAGACATGGGGTGCTAAAAGTGGTCAGGCATGTATTGGCGGCATTCCCTAACAATGCGTTCAGAACTAGATCTGGATGATTCAAAACACTCCTACACGTCCGCGTAGTCGACCTAGTCGGCTTATGTACTGTTTCCGATTCAGAGCATGGATGAAGGATCACAATCGATGTTCGTGGAGCAGAGACTTTGCACATCGTTCTTTCAAATCAATGATCATAGGCCTCCTGAATAACAATGAAATGGCATACGCCACACCTGTTTCATAGCAGTACCAGAGCCGGTAACAGTGTCAAGTGCCGCGAGGACGGGCGCATCTTGTCTGCCCCTGGTCACAGCGGCAGCAGCAAAACACGCTAACAGGACAGTGGTGCCGGGCGATACGACAGCAGAGTCAAGTGTCGCCAGGACGGGCCGACACAGGGAGCGCCGCCAACCCGTCAGTGGTCACAGTGGCAGCAGCAAAACACGCCAACAAAACGGCAGGATCGGGCGGCATGGAACCAATGCAGTGCCGCCAAAACTGGCAACACAGGAGGCGCCGCCAGTCCGCCCCTGGTCACGGTGGCAACAACAAACACGGTTACAAAGGGCAGAACCGAGCGACACGACACGACACACAGCAGAGACGGTGACACATGGCCGGCAGTGTGAGGGTCGACATCCTATCGCTGCCTAGTGACATGATGGCGGACCTGTCTAGATGCCCGCCCCTGCGCTCTGCCGATCAGAGTTCTTGCGCAACCAGCCGATGCGCACATGCAGACTAACTCGAGTTAGCCTCCGTCTCACACAACTAGCCACACTCCTAGCTTCGGCTGCCGGCTACTAATGACGCCCACCCCGGGTCTCAGGATGCTGGTGTCGCCTGTGCAGGTTGAGTCCATGATGAAGCATACATCAGAATTGAACTGGTTTGGCATCGCCCTCTACCACGTATGTGGCATGCAGCGCCCGTCGCGACCGATAGTGATACCAGCAATAAAACACTGATTCGAAATTCTCCTGAGGAGAATTTCAGTTAATTTTGAATATATGACCCCTAATTGCATAATTTCTGTTCAATTCAAACACTTCCCCAAGGTATCCCCTATCCAGACCATGGAGAAATTTAAAGACCTCGATGAGATCTCCTCTCAGCCTTCTATATCTAAGTGAGAACATACTCAATTTCTTCCATCTTTCCTCATATGCCAGGTTGCTTATGCCATTGACCATATTTGTAGCCCTCTTTTGTATTCTCTCTCTAAAAGCCAACAATCTTTTTCATAGCTAGGAGACTTGATATAAAATTATAATTAAAACTGCTTGTTAAAACTGGTTATTCGCATCTATTAGCTAAAATTGTCCTACTTTGAAGTTCCCATCTCCTTGGCCTCAAGCGACCAAAAAATCCGGCATTTCCTGCCAAACTATGAATCTTAATCGTTTCACTCTAATATAAATATACTAGTCATATATTAATTCGAAATAGTAACATAATTCGTACCAGGCATCGACAGAGCCAGCAAGACGCGATCGGATTGGATTGTGGCTTTACGACGCACTCAGCAGCTGAGGCCATAAGGCGTAGGCTGCCTCTCACTCTGGCAGGAAGGGCGGGCATCGCGAGGAGTCGAACCCCGTACTACCGGCGTGCCAGACGCTCAGCTTAACCACTGGGCCACCGACGCCCTCGTAAGGCATGGCCTGCCTCTCACTCTGGCAGGAAGGGCGGACCTCGCGAGGAGTCGAACCCCGTACTACCGGCGTGCCAGACGCTCAGCTTAACCACTGGGCCACCGACGCCCTCGTAAGGCATGGCCTGCCTCTCACTCTGGCAGGAAGGGCGGACCTCGCGAGGAGTCGAACCCCGTACTACCGGCGTGCCAGACGCTCAGCTTAACCACTGGGCTACCGATGCCCTCGTAAAACGCCCTCGCGGGCGTATGATGAGGCCCATCGTGCTTGCCCCCGTTTCAAGCTTTGTAATCCCACACATTGTTGCAAAATATGTTGGTACCTATGCTGTACGAAGTGCACGAAGTGAATTTCCACTTGTATACCCCTTCTATTTGATATGGCAACAGGTTTCCAGAAGTCGAATTGGCTGTGTGTCTTTTTGTTTTGACCTTTGACGCAGCGTGCCGACTCTCAAAGCTTCAAATAAAAATGCAGTAATAGGGAATTAATGTTCGTACTTTGGAAATGCCGGATTCATGGGAGTTACGATTACGAAGTTGCCTAGTTGTTATCATATTTGCATATCATGAATGAACGTTTTAATTCACCGTACGTCTGCAACTTAATTTAATTCTCTATCTTCATCAGTTCCAAGTATTTGCTACTTATGCTCTACATTTAAGTATTGTTTTACAGAAATCACAGCTCATGCAGTGATATGCTATATCAGAGAGTAGGTGACGTGCATATGTTTAATAGTAGCACCACATAGATAGCTTTCGAAAATGACAAAACATAATCTTTTCGGAGTATCGGCGTTTGCATATAACTCTAGACTCTTGAAGACAATCGTTGATAAATGCATACCATTTGGCATTGGAGTATCGATTCAAGTATCAAGTATGCTTATGTCATTACCAAGCACTCCCAAGTTCAGGAACAACCCAGTGGTTGATAGTGCACCGTAGCTGTGTAATTCACAACATCAGAGGCTATTAGTATGCTGACACGGTATGCACCTGTTATGCATATTTATAATTAATGCACAATTCTGCAACTTATCATAGAGCGACTTCAGTAAAGTTCAGTTATTTAATTCAAAGCATTTCACGTTGACGTCGTAGCAGTTCTGGCTGTGATGCGGTGTGAAACGGTTACACAAGCAACAGACGTTGGCATGTCGTGAGCTCATTCTGGCCGGCGTTTCACCATCTTTGTTGTACAGCCTAACAGATGTTGTATTCAATATGACACTTCTTTTTCCTTAGTGCATTTTTGTCTATATTTAACACTTTCGGACTGAACTTGGTGGGCACTGTAATCCCAATTCAGTTGAAATGCCCGGGAGACTAAATAACCTATGAATTAACCATAACTCGCTAGTGATGAATAGGATCTTTGGACTCTCTAACGACGCATTCAACTGCTCAGACATGTAGCATTGCAAGCCTCTCGTGCTACTTGGTCGCGGGTGGACCCGGTAATCCCGCCGGTTGTCGGCTTTGAGCTTGCTACTGGTGGTTATAACTTAATATTGGTTGGAACTAGAATGCTTCAGATATTCAAACTTGCCCTCAAAGTGTCTCTATGGTGATTATATCAGTGTGCAAGCTGGCCAATGGGTTTGCTGTCACCGCACGGTCTCATGACCTACGTCACCATATACGAAATACATAGGTATCACAACTGTATCATCAGCAGAATATCCTGTGCTCAGGGTTAGATTTGTACTTTGGAATTCTGGAAGCAGAGGACTACTGTTGGGTACTGGAATACGGATATATTTTGTCTTGGTTGGTTATTGGTTTTACGACACGTCGACCGTTGAGGCATGTAGCGTCGCCAATCTCTCACGCCGATTGGTCGCGAGCGAAGAGTAGCAACAGGTAAGACTCGAACCCACAATCTTTCAATTGCGAGACGAGCAGCTTACTCCTAGACTACTCATCCCCTTCAGACCTATGATATCAGAAGCTCAGCTTGCATTTATGATGAATCTTGAGCACTGTCACCGGATAGTTTATTGTCAAACAGTTCCACCGAAGCTACAAATATAGAACAATGAGGCTGATTTTCTATGGAGGATAATGTTCTGAATGCGAAGCATCCAGAAATTTTGCAACCTTGCGTATGCGATGCCTGTCGGGCAATGTTTTTGTTTTGTTTCGGCGATTTATTCCACGCATGCAGCAGCTAGGTCATATGGCTCTACCAAACCCCGACACGGACTGGTTGCTGGCTGATCTGGGAAGCCAGAAATTTTGTGAGGCTTCATCCAGTTTATTGTTTATTGGTTGGTTCACGACACACTTTATGCACATTCACGGCTAATGGCGCCGCCCACACTGTTTCGCCGGTGGGCCGCGGGATTGGGAAATGTCTTGTGTGGCGCTAGAGTCGAACCCGGGACCTTTGGTACCCATAGCCCGACACCTTAACCACTCGGCCATCCCCGCCCCGAGGCTTCATCCAAAACTCACGCTTTAGTCATCCGGTTCCAATGGCCCTTTCACTCCTTGTGGTCTGCGCTTTGGTGATATGTGCATTTCAGGCTTGTGGAGCATACAACGATCTTTTTTTCTTCAGTTGATCAATGCTTTGTTGATATTGCATGATATTTTTTTCGAGGTAGCGTTAAATCCTTTTTTCCGACAGGAAATGAAAAAGCTCACCATTATTCACAATCGGAAACTCATTATCCACCATGCCTCGTAATGCCAGCAACCTATCAGCAGTCCTAACGTGTCTCGTGCGTTTCCAATCATAACCTCTACACGGGAATAAGACTATCATAAAAGGGCCGATGTCACTGCACGGTGGCAGGCTGGCCAAATTCAGCCACGTACACTAATTGGCGAGAGCATCACACCGGCTCGCTTCTGCATAGCAGATGGCAATGGGTATCATAGCAGTGACAAATTTGCAGTCGACTGTGCCGCCTCCTTCCTGTGTTGAGCTGTGATGATGGCCATTCTCTCAGTCCCGGTTTAATGGTCATTGGATTGCTCTTGAGTTTCGCGTTCCATGTGTTTTACCTTTTCGCCGGGGAAAATAAATCACTCTCCTTATGGGCTTTCCTGTAATAAACATGTGTGATGGGAAGGAAAGAGGATGTAGAGGTTAAGCTATTTGTGTTATAACATGAACCTAAGTCTTGCTTTGCGTCCATACATTGGGCATACGATATCGCGGATGGTTGAACGTGGCGGGTCGCAGATACACAGCCGCTTACCCTATCCGGTGTGAACATATGGGCTCCCACGATACGTGCCAAACTTTTTGGTAGCTATAATATGCGTACACATTTGGTACTGTCCATAATTCATACATTCTCATTGTCTTGTCACTGCATGTGCTTCGTCAAGTAATCGTGTCCCATGGATGTCAATGTGTATAGTCGGTAAGCTCCGGAGTATTGTGTTAATTGCTAAACGTACTTTTAAGGGTTGTTCCCCAAGGGTAGGATTCCGGAAGGGGAAATTCCTTGCTTTGGTAATAATTTTCAGTGTTCTTTGACGACGTATCTCCGTTACACAGATATAAATACGACACAGCTGTATGCCGGTTTCGCGTCGCTGGTCGTTCCAGTGTAACACGCCGTAGTTCAAATTCGGCGTTGTGTGGCTGGCGGTGGTGGACTGTGTAACAAGTAACCAGCCGGCGTTGACCAGCGACCGGAGCACCTGCGGCCCGTGCTTATCATGGCTTGGGCTCAGGAGACTGCCCGAACTGTCGCTGGCGGCTGGCAGATGAAGCAGCTGCACCGCTTCCAGAGTCGATTGGACTCACATTGCGCCAATCTGGTGACCAGATCGTTTGTAATCCAGCAACGCCACACATGTGGGCCGGCTGCGGTAAGAACCACGTGCTGATTTTATATGAGATACGAATGTTCCTTGATGTGGTTCGCATTACACGCATGGGTGTCATGCGATACGAGTAATTCGTGGTACATACTCATGAAGCTGGGTGGTCGAGACCCGCAATATGGAGCCTGGGGAAGCAGGTGATAGGTTTTCCTTTATGTACCAAGGTTTGCAATCCATCGTTCTTGGTGTCGAGTGAGTTGTGTGAATGTGATTCTGGCTGTTTAAAAAAAACTAATTGATAATCGTTCCTCGACTGATGTCCTTGCTGTCGACGACTCAGTCATGGTCTTACGTGGGCATCGTGACGGTGGCATTGTAAGGAATTATTTAGCCGCATTTAGTTGGAACACAACGATTTGTATGTTCAAATTAGACATTTGGACGATGTATAACGAATGGTCATTCTTTTCAAGTTGATGAGGCTCGTGTGTACTGGACTCTGGCGTCACTACACTATGCCTTCCTTTGCATTCAATACGTGTGATGATCAAAGGTCGGAAGCTGTGGTAAATTATTTAGTAATTTGTCTACGATGAGAGTGCGAAGACCAGCCTAACAAGTATTGAAACGATGAACGTATAGGCAGACAATCCAGCTAGCACTGTTAATGGTCGCCTTTATCAGACCGATGCACAGCGAGCGAGTGCAGCCATAGCGGGTTATGTCTGCCCGTAGAAGCCACCGTCCGACTCCTGTCAGTCCGGACCAGTTAATGACTGGACGGACCGACACCTCCCAGGTTCTAGAGTATGTGTGTATACATGCTGGTGCTGGTAGTCATTCGACGGAGGTCACGGTGGCAAACTCGGCGTTGTGTGGCTGGCGGTGGTGGACTGTGTAACAAGTAACCAGCCGGCGTTAACCAGCGACCGGCGCACCCGCGGCCCGTGCTTATTACGGCTTGGGCCCAGGAGACTGCCCGAGCTGCCGCTGGCGACCGGCAGCTGAAGCAGCTGCACCGCTTCCAGAGTCGATTCGACTCACATTGCGCCAATCCGGTGACCGGTGAAGGCGACTGCGCCACAGCCGACGGTACTCAGTATTGTGAAGAGGAGTCTGTGCGCTGCGACAGTACGTAGCATGCGCGCCGCCGCAGTCACCAAGTGCCGCGCGTGGCATATTCAACGAAAGCCGATGGCCGCTACATGACCAATGAAGTCGATGCGCCCTAAAACCCTATTAACTAACTTATTAACTAACTCAACAAAAGCCGACTGGAATTGCCTGTCTTCAGGGTGCACGGGCTGTTCAACATAGATGTGGGTGTTCCACCAAAAAGTGGATACTGGATTGTCTGCCAATTTTACCTAGTACTTAGTGCTAATCATCCATCGTTTGTTGTGTGCATTCATCGCTTTTTTGTATGAAATGCTCCAGTTATAAAATTATGTCTCTATATTCTTCATCGCCAATGATATCCTTACTAAGGTCCGGGAAAGCATTCCTCCATCCTGACTGTGATGCGGTGCTTGATGCATTTTGCGTTTGTTTCAGTTGAAATACTCAAGTTTTTCCAATTGTGGTTTTTAGCAAGTGCAATAAAATCTTCACAGCTACATGTGTGTGCGTCATGCATGGCGGCATTATCGTGACCTCGGGCTTGGTCTGAACTGGATTAGTAAACTGATATATTTAATGTGCATTTCATGCAGGTCTTGTTATCTGGAACCCTAGAAAGGAGCACAATGTACAAAGGGAAGCGGTGTTCCAATACAAGTGTATTTATTTTGGACATGCAAGCATGAGCTGGAAGTCAATGGTAATGCCGATATAATAGGCAACCAACGCCGATTTAAAATCGCGTGCATTGGAAAAGCACACAAACATTGGTGTTATCCAGATGCATTACATGAATATGACGCGAGTGAAAATAGTGCATGATAGCTTTTATCGTGACAAGATCGAATAATACTTGAGGTTAAGGACTGCATACGTCATGCTGCTTCCTATGGGAATGACATCTGCATTCCCTTCGCCTGGCGATATGCTTAGTTTTTCCCTCGAGGTACTCTTCAGCCCAGGATGGGATCCAGGACCAGGACAGCTCCAGATAGTGAAGGGCTCCGTAATCGGTTGCGCCACCGGGATACCTTCTTCAGGATGCAATCTGGAAAGGTTAGAAATTAAGGGCAGCGGTATTGTACATACATGCGTTACAGCTGCAGAGAGCTTTGTTGATTATGTTAAAATATCGGGGAAAAGTTTGCAACACGAAATTTATGTACCTTTCGCAGTAAAATTCGACATCCTTGTTTTATTTTTTTACATCTTGCTCTTTCGTTTTCGACATCGCCCACCTAATGAAAAATGAATATTTACACACTGTGCATAGGTAAGGATATTATTCCAGCTTAAGGTAGGTAGTTATTTTGGCTTTAGAGTGTTTTGGCAGTTTAAGGTAACCATCAGACAAGTTTTACATACTTTGCCTCCATGAAGCATACAAAGAGGTTTGGTTTGGTTTAGTTATACCAGGTTAAATTTGGCTTCTCTTCTAACATGGAAAAAATAGGAAAATGTCCAAAAGCATCTCCAATGTTTTTCCTTCAATGGCAGTTCAGACTGGATTGTGTTAGGCTAGGTTTCTTTAATTTTGAAATTTTGAGTACATAAGTTTTTTTTTTCAGTTTAGCCTAGCCAGGTAAGGTTGTTCCACCAATTCACATGCTTTCTTCTTACATTGACAGCTGCAATTGACTGTTTGTGGTGAGTTAGCAGCTTACAGTGGTGATGCTGAAGTGCAGATGGCATCAAGGATGGAACTTTCCATAATTGGTTTGAGCACAACTGTCCCCAATGTCCCCAATGTCTTGCTTTATTCCCCTGAGAGGTTTTTGCCTCCCTATATTTGTTCTTATAAGCATGGAGAGCCAGCACTATTGTTGCTGAATCTAGGTGTGTATTTGCATGATGAAAGAAAGCTCACAATCATAGTAAGTGCTCCCAGCAACACCACATCTTCATCCCATGCCTGTATCAATGTAGTACTTTTTATTGTAGGCTAACCAAGGAAGATAGTAAAAGCTGTGTTCCTACATCACTGGCAAAATAATAGTTTTCCATGAGGTGTGAGAGGTCAAAACAAGTACAGTAGGATGCCAAAATTTGACATGGAAATGATGTCATTTAAAATAACTTAAGTTCTTCAAACACAATTCTGATCCGCTGGTGTGCTCATACATGCACCTTTGTCCAGTCTTTTGGGATGCCTTATTTATCGGTCAGTATTTTAGTGATAACTATGCAAAGTACCTATCCTTATCAACTGATGTTGTATGACAGACCACATCATAGACAATTATTTTATCTGGGATTGTGTTAAGAGATGTTTGTGCATCAGAATCCACAATGGAGAGTATCAACATAATATTTATCATCAAGATACTGTTAGCAATTATATATGTTGATGTTGATACAAAAGTTGATCATGTATGAGGATATTGTTGTTGTATTATAGATATGTGGAAGATGTGCCTGTGGAAGAAGCTTTTGTTGAAAAAGTACCACATAACTGTCATCAGAGGATCATAATTACACTGGCTCAATCTAGTGAGAATATCTATGGTGTATGCTTATGTTTGATCATTATAAATGGTAGTGTAGGGTGCTAAGCATCCTAATTAAAAAGCAAATGCTGGTATGGCTATACTGGCCTTGGATGGGTTTGTCCACAGTTGGTATGACTGACCTGGAGCTTTAGTTAGGCGATTGCATGGCTGCATTGGGTTTGTCAAACTTAGGTGGATGGTGTAGGTTGATATGGCTAGGTCAAGTTGAGTCGGGCCAGATTTGTATGGGATAAAGTGGGCTGGTTGGTGTGTTGTGGGTCGGATCTGGTGCAGTCTTGTCAAAGTAGATTGTGTTGGACTGGAGCATAGTTTGGATCAAGTTTGGTGGCAAGTTGCATTGGGTTTCCTTTGGTTTGTCATGTGGTGGCTCTGTGTTGGCTATGCCGGCTAAACTGCAGTTCTGTGTCGGCCTCCGCGGTGCAGCACGGGTTTTGCTGTGGTGTGCTCTATGCCATTTTAATGGTGATCCTGATGTACCTCGCCACAGCTTCGTGTCACAGTCGGTGTTGGTGACCCTGGTGTACCTCGCCTCAGGTTCCTGCTACAGACGCTGACCTGGCTGGCAATGGTGGGCCCACTGCAGCTGGTGGTGCCTGTGTTTGTGACCCTGGTGTGCCCGGCCACATGTTTTTGTTCCAGATGCTGACCCGACTGGCTGTGGTGAGCCCGCTGCAGCCGCTGGGCGACCACCTGTTCAAGCCCACAGTCGTCACCGTACACGACTCGCTGCTGCCGCCGGCGGCCGCCCTGCTGGGAGGCACCTGCCGGATGATGCGCACGACGCCCGTACTGTGCAGTGCCGCGGTCAGCGCTGCACGCAATGGCATGCTGGCAATTGTCGATGTGCCGGACCTCATACTGTTAAAATAATTGCGAATCGGGCTGGAAATAGACTATTATGGTTGTCGAAAGATGCGAGTAAAGCGTGGGGAGCATGTTCTTGTGAGCCATCCACTGTGTTTTGCGCGCTTATATATCTCAAGGTGAATAGCAATGCCTTGAGCATCGGCGACTCAGACGTCTACATTTCGGCATATCACGAAGCGGAGGGTTCAAAGCGGCGGCAGCCATTGGCATCAGTCACTTGCATGTTTGGCAGAGGGTAGCAGTGTCACAATGCTACTACCTCAATTAGCTTGAGAACATTCGCCGGGACGGTCAGCGCATTGGCGTGTCGCCATGTGGAACAGGTGTCGAAAGATGCGGAAATACCGTGGGTGGTTTTGTACACACTTGCTCCACACACATATTAGTAGATGGTTTGCGTGCCAGCGTGTCTCACGTGCTGCAGAACCTGCAGCTTACGGCGATCCAGTCGCTACGAGTTGCCTTGTTTTGACTACACTCAGCCAATCACCGAGTCTATGCTCAAACCGCTGCATTACATCAACTGGAAGCGACTTTTGTCTCCCAGTCTGCTTGCCCTACTGTTCAGGTGCAAGCAAGGGCAAATACTGTAAATATAATCTCATAAGCACTGTCTAGTTGTGGATGCACTCACACACGTATTCAACATTAATGATGTGTACCGTGTGTACTTAATTGCGTTGTGCCGGGAGCTTATCCAACGATGCGTTACTTTTCTCACAGGGATGTGTGCTCGAAGCCGTGAGCGGTCTTGTGCGGCACCTGGTGTCCTAGCATGTGGTACGACGGCAGGAGATGTGTATGTCGGTATCCCGCATCACCAAGGCCTGTGTCGCACGTGACTTGCCCTGCACGAGCCCGGTGTGTGACGTGTGACGGCCAGCTGGCCTGTCGGCTGACGTGTTCTGACGTACTGCGGCCGCGGCCGCCGTCCACGGTTCGGTTGGCAGCAAGGCGCGAACTCGCTGCGTCCAACGAGTCGTATCTTCACGCCGCGGCACCGGACGGTGCGGGCGTCGTCCTAGAGCGAGGACTGCGTGCTGTGTTGTGTGCATGTGAGCGCGGCGTCACGCGGCCACTGCTGCTGTGGTTGTGCACAGCGGGAGGCTGCGGTGGCGGCGTGTCGGCGTCTGACGCGTACTTGCGGCGACGCTATGTGTTGCAAGCCCACGCAGGAGGTAAAACGATTGGTGGATTGATCAAGGCTATTTGGGCTTGCGTTTAAATTTTACGTCCACAAAATTGCCATAGCTCGGAACAAATTATTTTTAATGGTGTAAAGCACTAGATGTCCATACATGCACATGCAAAACATCCAATGGTGCAGCCAGAAACCTGAGGAAGGGAAGGTATCATTCGTTCCTTGCTGCTGATCTTCACAGTCAGTGCCACAAACTTAGACGTAGCTAAGAGGGTGACTGGATCGGTCACCCCGTTCTTGGAATTCTAAGGGTCCATGACACGGCCCGAGGGCCATGCTAGTGGCCCATTCGCACTCCTCTACGCTATTGTCTTGGAGGAGACAGAAAGTTCAACATAATTTTTTTAGGTGTTGTTTGGAGCCTAAGAACGCCTCCAAGCCCTTGCAAATAATAACGGGCCCTTTGAGATGTCTACGATGTACACAAGTGGTGGGGAAGGAGGTAGATTGGGACGCTGGAATCCCTCCCACACATCTATGATTTTCTACAATTAGTTGTGGGAACATGAATAGGGAACAATTATTGAATCAGCAACACATCCCTGACATCGAAACTATTCCTTTTATAAGCAACTGTATTCGTGATCCATGCTTCTGCAACAGTATTTTGGCCAGTTGGCCAACAGTTGGACTTCTCATACTCGCACAAAAAAAAACAATGAAATTAAAACATAAATAAACCCAAATGTAAACCTAGACGAGATCATTGTTTTCGAACAAAGTCTCTTGTCGAAACCCAGCATAATCAGATACTTCAGTCAATATGGAAGATGGCTCATAAAATGGTCATACAAGAGATATCGAACGAGAGTCATGCGGGGAGCAGCAGCATCGTGGAGGCGGCTGACAGCTTCAGTGTGTACTGACATTCGGTTGTGAACACAGCAAATGTTCATCAGCAAATATACATGGCTTTGTATTATCGGGGATCGATATGTCATGTCCATTATGGCACCAACCCCGCCGGTCGGGTTCAGTGTGACCCGGCGAAGTAGCTGATGATTAGCGATTGCAATAGAATCCCACAACTTGTGGTCGACCACGAGTCGCTAAAGTCACGGCACCAGCCTACCCCAAGGCTCCGTGCCGCCTGGCGCGAGCCGTTCCGTGGCGGCGGCACCTTGTTGTAGACGTGGTCAGCCAATGCACTGATACGCACATGACGGCGCACACGTGGCCGGCTGGACCTAGCTGCCGACGTGGTCAGCCAACACACTGACACGCACATGACGGCGTACACGTGGCCGGCTTGACCTAGCTGCCGACGTGGTCAGCCAACACACTGACAGACACACGTGGCCGGCTGGACCTAGTTGTCGACGTGGTCAACCAACACACTGACACGCACATGACGGCGTACACGTGGCCGGCTGGACCTAGCTGCCGACGTGGTCAGCCAACATTCTGACACGCACATGACGGCACACACGTGGCCGGCTGGACATAACAAAACTTTGGATTTCAGCCACTTCCTTTTCAATGCCATTTTCAGACACTTCAATTCATTTCAATTCCAGTGTATATCAATTTTTCAGATTTACCATTCCTAAGAATGATATTTTGGTGACTAATGTTGCACGAAAATTAGCAAGTTTCACTACTTATCTCTAATTATGAACGTCTAGTTTTATGTCGTATGTGTTGGACCTGATTCACTATCACCAAAGTGAATCAGGTCCAACAATGTTAGAGCAATGTTTTAAGTATGTTTAACGTTGCCCTCTTGTAGCAGGAAAAGCATAAATTATCCGACGATGGTTTTATGGTAGCAAAGAAAAACATGCAATTTCATTTCCCATGCTATCCTGTTTTGTGGGGACATATTCCCCCAGACCGGGAAATGCGTCCCTCTGAAAAGGTTCCAGTGTTCCCGCTCGCATTTTTCAGCTTGAGGCGCCTATATTAAATAAAAAGGTTCCCCTTGGAAGGAAAGGCGCCCCATGGGGAAGAGCCGAGTGCATCCCGCCCCCTCGAATTTTGCAGCGAGAGGCGCCACTTCAGGCGCTTTCACAGTGGAGCCGATCCAAAGAAATGGCGCCTCTCCAGACAGGTGCCCACATGATAATTCCTGGGTTCTACACCTGATTACAACATTGCTCTCTCGCGGTTACGAACTCGGGCTAGTTATAAAATTGTGCGCATTCACGTGTGGCTTCTCTTGCAAATTTGACAACTACAGTTGAGTCATTAAGAGGAAAGCGGTCGAACTGAAAAGAAAATTATATGTTTTGTATGTCCATAACAGCAATGTGGCAGCGTAAATTAAAAACCAGCGATGAGAGCACCGTCCGAACAGGTTACGACGGATTTCTTTGGGAGCCCCTAGTCATATAGGACACGAGTGACTGCTATCACAAAGGCTGCAAACAAACATAGATCTGACCTTCCTATTCCTACTACACTCAATAATTGTAAACAGGCCGGACCTTCGACATTTTTGAAATTACTTCGATATCTCAACATTCTGATACCGTACGGCAAGCCACGTCAAGTGATACCCACATGATGCAAATTGAAGCCATAACCACGAAACGCAAGGACTCTGAAAATTAACACACGCCCTGGAGGGGGGGCGAAATCCGCCTACCCCTCCCGTTTTTCGTACATCACTCCAGATAGTTACTGGCAGATAAACACCATTGTTTGCGTACCTGCTTAGAATTGACAGGCGCGTTGCTTAAAGCATGAAAAACGGAAATCGGCCAACAAATTTCGAGTTAGGGGCCGTTAAAGTCCAAAAATCTCGCAGCGCCAATCCACAAAAATCGGCGCTGATGCGCTTCCCATAGAATGGCAAAAGGGAAATGATCTTGGCAACACTAGCGACTTGTTTCATGTATATTATTATGCCATATAGTTTCAAAGTTATGTTAGGTCACCGAGGTCAAGTTCATGACAGGCTAATGGAACCAAACTTGGTCAACTGGAATGCTGTCATAAATGCAAATGACTGTCATGCGGTTGATGTCACTTTGTGTGTTATTCCCTACATATCTTGAAAACTACTCTTTGTCATTGTGTACCTAAGCGCTTCCATACTTTATTCATGTACTTCACTCCATTCTTTGCGAAGCCGATTGCGACGAGCCGCCCAACGGAGATGTCAGGGGGCGGCCCGGTTACAGTAACCGCAGCAGGTAATGGCCCGATAAATTGCTGCTATATAGATGACCTGAGGTCAAATGTCGGGTCTAGCATCTGTACTGGATCAGTAGTAATGTCCAAAACACATTGATGCCCATTTTGGAGCGTTCAAACACAATCACAGCGATCCATAACAATGACAAGCCAAGCCACGCAAAACCAGAACATTTTGCCATATTTTGACCTAGTATGTCCTTGAAGATATTGGCCATGAAATTTCCACACAATAGAGTTCACTATCGTACCCATCTACCCTGCGAATTTCGTTTCAGGAGCTTTAATAGGAACCGTGAACTTAAGGGCGGAATCCGCCCCCATCCAGTGCGTGTAATTTTCACACGCTCTCCAGGGCGCATGATAAACTAATCTTTGACCTTGGGGTTTGATCTGACATGCCCCAGATTGAAATGCTACTCCAGAGTTTCCCACGGGCTATCTCTTGATACCAAGCATGGGTAGCTTTTGGAGAACACGAAGGAACGTTGGGCGATAGAAGAAATGAATTCGACCTTTGACTTTGAAAATTAAAGTGATTTCTGAACAGTTTGATGGAGTACGACACGATACGTTGAGTCACTCTACTGGATGATAATTGAAGACATAGCGACGAGGTGCGAGGACGTCAAACCATTTAAACTAACCTTCGGTCTTGTGCCTTGACATTGACATTCATCCGGTTTGAAATGTTGCTTGAGGTGCACCACGGGCTATTGCTTGGTACCAGATGCGAGTAGGTTAGGGTGAAGAAGAAAATGCGAAGCGACTAAGGAAATCGATTTGACCTTTGACCTTAGAAATTAGTTATATTTTGTAGCATTATGATACGCCACAAGCCACGTCGAATGACACCCACTTGGTGGAAATTGAACCCATAGCGATGAAACGCGAGGACTTGGAAAAATTAAAACTAGCCTTTGAGCTTTAGGATACATCCTGGTTTAAAAATGTTACTCGAGGGTTCACCATGGGCTTTCGATTGATAGTGGATCTGGGTAGGCTTGGGCGTAAACCACAAAAAAATATGAGGCAACCGAAGAAATCAGCTTGAATTTTGATCCGTCAAGGCTATTTCTAAATTTAAACTTTCTAATAATGCACAACAAGACAACACGAGTGACACAATACGAATGACATCCATTTTCTGCAAATTGAAGCAATAGCGACGAAACGCGAGGACATCGAAGAACTGAATCAAACCTTTCACCTTGACCTGTCCCGGTTTGAAATGTTACTAGAGTGTTCACCACTGATTATTGGGTGATGTCAGATTTGGATAGGTTTGAGAGAAAAAGAAGAAAATAGGCGATCGAAGTATCAGCTTGGCCTTTTCTCTTAAAAAATAGATTGCTTAGCTTTCTGATACTACATAGCAAGCCACATTGAATGATCCTCATTTGATGCAAATTGAGCCGAATACAACCGATTCTCCCGTTCGGTCAATATGACTTCAATGTCACGATCTAATAAATCAAGCTAACATTTGACCTAGAAGTTTGACCTTGACATGTGCCGATTTGAAATGTTGCACGACGGTTCACCACAGGCTATTGCTTGATACCAGATGTGGGCAGGTGTGGGTGAGAAAAAAAATTGGAGACGACCGAAGAAACCGGTTTGCGTTGAACCTTGACCGTTAAAGTTGTATTGTGAGGTCTATGTAGTTCCTTCCGGCGTGTTCAGTACAGGCAGAAGCATTCGTGGCAAATGATTCGAACAATCTTAAAACCGTCGCGGAATGCCGATGCCATTACAAATACGCCTCTGGCGAACTCGTCACTGAATACGAATACGAATACGACATTAACTAGACATACATGCTTACGGCTCCCCATGACTTCCCTCAATAGTCTCGAGGGTACCCAAGAACACCTAGAGTCACATTTGTTCAAGATATATCAATATATGAGAAGGTGAATGCAACCTAAGTCGTATAAAGCCCTGCGATAATGCATATTTGTTGCCTAGCAGAGCACAATTTTCTACCCAAGTGAAAAGAGAAGATGGTCAAGGTTCATGTTCTTCAAGAATTGGCTGGAAGCGGATATTTTGCAACTACAGATAGCCTGTGAAGCTCGTTGATTGCCTAGGTCGGCTTTTAGTATTGTTGGTGATTCTCTGACATACATATTTTCACTTCATAAATGACTAAGTAGAATTTTGCAGAGATGGTACTCAGGTAGTTGAAGCTGGGGGTACACGACAAAATTGAGGAGGCAAATCGTCACTTCTCAGAAATTGGGGGACATGTTCCCTCTCCAGCCCCCCTCAATGGTTACACCCATGCAGCACACCAATAGTTAATCCCTGATTCCGAAGCAGGGGGGGGGGGGTCAATTACAAACGAAATGTCATCAGATAAGGAATCAAATTGTGAGGCACCAAAAGTATGTAAACACTTGCATTCGTAGCGGAGTACAATCTAAGCATACATGGGAGTAATATACAACTTGCAATGTCTTCATAGTCATGAAAAGGTTCTTAAAATGAATGACTATTATTTCAAGAAATTACCAACGTTTCGGATTTGATACTCAATTGCTGATATATGGTGATCAAGTCTGAAGCACAAAACGTCGGTAATGTAGTGAAACAATGTAACTTTTTAATGTACTGTCCTAAAAGATTGAGGACGAGGGGGACATTAATACCTTGCGGGGTGATAGTACGTGTCATCTCTTTCCCAAAATATGCACCACACGACTGCCAATCGACAAGAACGTAGCTTATAAACGTCTATGAAACCTAAAGTGATCTGCCCTAAACTTTACTTCAATGACTCCTAATTCCTCAGTTGAACACGGGTCATGCTTGTGTTGGTAGACGCACACCAGCAGATGTTACGCCACACGTTCAGCAATGAAACCAACATTGGGTGGCCCTGAGCCTTAAGCCCTAAGTCGGCGCGATTTTTGGTCAGGTGCATCGATTTGTAAGCCACAATGCAATTTGTTTTAATCTCTATTCGATATTTTGACGGTCCCTTATTTTTCATGTAAACTGAACCATTCCGGAACCATGTGGAAGCTTTCAGGCCACGGTGCACCTTTTCAAGATCCATCGCGATTTTTTTTCTCGGGAGGATGGAGTCCAACGATTTTGTGGACTCTGATACGATTTTCTTAGGCCGCGGCGCGATTGGTATGGAGCCCAGCAAGGTTTGTTTGAGCACTATCGCCGTTGTAGTGTCTGGCGATATTTTTTAGAGTTATACCCCGCGGTTTTGTTTTGAGATGAATGGCTCACTCAATCTAACTACAAGATACCGTCCTAGTCTCCGTAACACCCAGCCCTACACCCAGCCGGTTTTATCTTTTATCACAATATTATGCAATGTCCTTTCTGCAGCGTTTTGGGAGCAAATATGATGCCTATGATTATGTAAGCACTGATGTCAGAGGATCCAAATGGCACAGTCCAGATAACAGCTTGCGAGGTTGCATTGCAAACACATTAAATAGCCGTTAAAAATAGGAGTATGGAGACCGGGTCTAGTTGATACACGGGATGGTTAATACAACACCATTTTCTCCAAAAGCATGAAGCCGGTTGCCATGGCTACTGTTGCACATGTTGCTACTGAAACCCTCTTCTCACGGAAAAATCAAGCCCAAGTACTTTGACCCGAGACTACAGAATGGTAAGGATGTGACACATTTTTGGACCGAAAGTGCCTTTGATTTGCCCTAAATTTATAATCTGTCGCCCACTTGCTAACTTTTTCAGTGTCAGCTCATTACCATGTTCTCTTAACTTTGCGACTGTGAAATGTGCTTCAATTCGACTTTCACATCCAAACAACAACCCACACATGTCACAGCTGGTTACATCACATGCAAAGTAACATCACGTGCACCCCTCCCTCGTCGCTGTTCCTTTTGTCAAGGATATGGCCACACGAGGGGGGGGGGGGCTGCAAACACACAAACCCCACATGTGGCCTCTGAGCCGAACCACACTACACTATCGAGTGCACTAGTGAGGTTAGGAAGTGCATGGGCTACGGCGGGAACCACTCCTCTCGGAACGGGGCTTGCCCTCGGTGGAGGAAGGAGAAGGTCATCCTCCGACTCATCCACATCGAGGGCGTGGCCCCGTCGCGGGCACGGGAGTGGGGTGACGAGCAGTACCCGATGCTCACCGCCCGGCCCACGCCTACACACACTCACCCTACAGCCACCCCTCACGAAACCAAGACAATTGTCATTCGGCCAGAACCCACAACAAAACTTACGGCACAAGCACAGGTACCTCCCCTCTTACCACACCGCGAAGCATACAAACCACCACGCCTATCACTCCCCCCAGACCCACCCCAAGCACGCAAGGGGGAGTTCTTCAGACTCCCCCTTCACCACAGACCACCCACAGACTCAGAGGAAGAAGACGTTAGCTCAGATAGCGCAGGAACCACTCTACAAACCACCCAAGCACCGACAACACGAGCAACCAACAAACCAAGCACTACATCCACGAACAAACCAACCACAACACCCATGAAAACCAGAACACGTAATAAACCTACTCGACACTAGACAGCATAGGAACAAACATCCAAACAACTCCTCAACCCAGTCTCTCCCAACTCTGCCCATGACATGTGTTTATATTTTAAAAAATCGAAAGAATCTAGTGCCAGACCGACATCAGAACCTCAAACAAACGTAAAAAGGAATTTGAAAAAAGAGGAAAAAAAAAAAACAAACAAACAAACAAAAAGAAAGGAAAAAGTACAAAAGAACCGAAAAAATAACAATAAAGAACTAGATAAAAGACAACAAAAAAAATGTAAGAGACAACTAACAGTGTATGACCATGTATGATTGCAATGTTAATACCAAAGGCGATGACCCCCAACCCCCGCCACCAACTACTACCAGGCACCGTCCGGACCACCACCTCCAACCGACTTCAAAGTCGTAAACAGCCGAAATCACCACACGGTGGCAGGCTGTTATAATTCACTTACACACACACACTCCTAGCCGGATGCTGCATGCGAGCAGAATGATTTCAAGGATAAAAAGCCATACATTTGACATATCGTTCAACACCTTGCACTATGCATATGTATATCGACCTTAAACCAGTCAACCACGTCGGCCATTGAATAAACCAGACCGTCCGCTGGTGTCAGTTCCCAGTAGCCTAGTCCCAAGCCTGCGTTGGAAGACCACGCATCAACTACCCCTCCCCTCTCCCCAGACGACCGCAAGATATAGTGCCTCACCCTCGCCGTATCCAGTGACATGTGCACGTTGCCAGTGGCGTCTTCAGCTTGATCTCCAAGGATACCTCCACATGACTGACAGGAAAAGATGATGCGCCAACAGCACAACAGCATATAGATATAAAGATACTGTGCATGTTGACAAAATGATGAATAGGTCAACAACTGTGTCCGCCACTGCAGTCGTCCGATTCCCAGCCTGCGTGGCTGGGAGCTCGACGCCGCAGTCCGGCTCGGATTTCCCCGAAGAGGCGAGCTGGCCGCAATCTGAACGGCCAGCCTGCTTCTAAAGCAGAGCTGATCGAGAAACGGCTAACTAATGGCGATCTTGCAATTTCTAATGGAGCACTGAATCGGTACAAAGTAAATGAGAGTACTCCATATCGGCTCACAATTACCTCTGGCATTCTCTTCCTCAATCAACAAACATAGAGATGTGTCATTTCTGAAGGTATTACTGAAGAAAAAAAACACTAGGTGGTCATGAATATTGCGGAGGATCGAGGAGGGACGCTCTGACTTATTTATGTCTCCTGGTAGATCTAGAGAACCAGGGGATAAGCA